>JAZGTK010000178.1:0-120617 GCA_036877625.1 Ambastaia sidthimunki
ACTCCCTCCCTCACTCCCTCCCTCACTCACTCACTCACTCACTCACTCACACTTACCCCAGTTCCATGGCGAGCGCTCTCATAGCCCTCCAGTAAGCGATCTATAAGTGCGCTGTGATTTGATTTAAACAGAGAGTGAGAGTTTCGCAGGTCCATCAACCAGTTCCTGTAGCGGCGTCCAGTCAGAGCGCTAGCACTGCGACACATGTTGTGGAATGGAATATCTGCATTTGTTAGAGCACATCTTTATACAAGGTCCATAGGCAGAGATCAGGAAAACATCTGTGCTTGAAGAACAAACAAAAAAATGGGCTTACCAGAGTCTCTGATGGCATCTAAAGCTTGCATTCTGAAGAGGTAGTTATAACAGCCTGTACAAATACAAAAATACATGAGTATACAGGAATAAATGGATAAATGCTAGTAGCTTATTATTAACTCTTACTGTTCTGGCCTTGGTGCTTCAGTCTGTCATCTTGCTTAGACAACAGACGTGGCTCATAGCGAATGTCATTCACTTTTGATAAACGAGAGTCAATCTCTTCCCTCAGCTCCTGTAAGAGATGAATCTTTATTTCAGTGCTTTACAGACAAGCATGATTTTCTAGCACAAGTCAGAACAAATAAAATCCATACAATAGAATAAAATCTAAAATATCTCCCTAGGGTAAGGACAGAGAAGGTTGCGTTATGACGGCTAAAGTAATAAAGTGAACCTGGACTTAAAACAGAGTGGTCTTAAAAAAAATATCACTAAACCAAAAGTCCTCTATAAGTGATAAATAGAAAAGGCTGTTAATACCTTGGGGGCGTTATGTCCTAATGGGACGTGTGGACCTCTGCGAGACTTCATAGCAAAACGCATAATCTGCCTTTTAACAAAGATGAAGAGCAGCACAAATACCTGCACAACAAAAGCGTCAAATCAACACATTAAAGGCTAAAGCACAATTATAACACAAACAGTGACACTAGTGGTAACTGTTTTGCTTTTATTTGAGCTAATATTCTTGGAAGATAGATACTGTGTCTTAAAAACTAGCGCGTTGTCTTATGCAAAATCACATGCAAAATACTATACAACCATGATGCCCTAAAACGCAATCTTTTATGGATCTGAGACAAAGTTACTGTTCATGCTAAAACATTCCCTAATATTCTCAATTATTATTCCCATAACTATCTGACCAAATCTAGTGAAAAGTAAAGACTGATAATTATTTCAAAGATATGATAATTGTAAAGTTTACGTGTTAATTTCATTACAAATCCAAACAAATATTAAGTTTGATACTCACCAAGCTGCCGCAGGCCATAACAAGCACAACATTAACACCCGAAAGCGTGTTTCCCTCCGCCATTGTGAAATGTCAGTCTCTCAGTAAAACCTCATAAATGGAAGGAATGATCGATTAACACAAATCATCAATAGTAAAATTCAGATCGCTATTATTTATGTTGACAGCATTATTTTCAGGCTGTGTTCCTGGTTTTGTCGACATAGCGAATGATCACTTCTTCGCATGTTTTAAATATGAACTCGTCTAGTCTTTGTCGCCGTCTGCTGGCTTGGCATAGTGATGGCATGTCTAAATCTGTTCATGGGGCCTTTACATGTTTACATGTTTTGCACATGTTAGTTGTTGCAAAGCTATATGTTTTTTATATATAAAAACATATATACATATACAACATATAGTTCAACATCGGAGTATCTGACTGAGTGGACAGTTGCCCTTTATCTGATCAGCAGAAGGAACAATGACTTTTATTCTTTCAGAGGAAACAGAGGTGGGTGGCAGATACATGAAATAACAACAAGGAATGAAATTGTTTCGCCAGTCAGGACTAATACTCCATCACAATCATGACATTATCTTAACTGGCCTGTCTCAGGCCCTGACTCCAGCACCTTTAAATACAGTTTAATATAAGAAGGTCAGTTTGAAAAATAGCACTGCTAATGAAGAGGCAAAATAACCATGAATCAAATCACTATATAGTACAGAAGACAGACTATGGTATAAGACATATAAGAGAAGAGCAGCATAATCTCTGTCCTGTTTTAAATAAACCACACTAACTGTTTGCATACTGCAATTGTCAGATTTTATAAAAATCAGAGCTGAGGTATGATATCAGATGTATCTTTATAACTACAGGGAGGATTCATAGCTAACTGGCAGCTGGGAAGTTACATTCCTCCACACTGACAAAAAAATTGAAAGAAAAACAGTTTGAAGAAAAATGGTTTTGGCTAAACAGGTCATCAAAGGACAGAAGATGCTGAAACTTCTAATTATACACCGTGCCCACAAAAAGCTTAACAATGTGGCTTATTTTGTTTTCTTTATCATTCCATTGTGTTCGATGTCAGTGTTATTTGCATTCACATGCATATAGTCAGAAGAAAAAATAGTTGTGATACATTTTTGTTTCTCTGTTACCACAAACCAACTTCCTTTGCTGCTGGCATCCGCAGTGCAACACGTGTGATGCTGCAACACAGACGGTTGACAGATCCCGGTTACATGACTGTTTTAAACAAGACTTACTTAATGTTCTGAATACCAGAACATTTTAATGTTACCTTGTTTAATAGCCTATTCATACTTTGTATTTATATAATGTATGTATACAATATATATTTATACACTGAACACATAACATAATGCCACCTAGTTGCTCTGACTGTGTCACAATGAAAAAGTAATTCTGCATGATCAACGGTTGTCTTTCATTCACATTTTTGAAACTTGTGAAAGCTGTTGAACTTCACATGAATGTGTGTTACTGAGTGACACCCGCCCATCTGCTCTCTCTCTTTCTCTCTCTCTCTCTCTCTCTCTCTCTCTCTCTCTCTCTCTCTTTCTCTCTGAGTAGTTTCTTTCATATGCGCTGTTCATATGCTCTTGTGGCTGCAGGAAGTTCAGCAGCTAAGCCCAAAGTGTGCTGAAGAAATACACCCAGGTAATCGACTTTCACAATACTTTGCAATACTTTGCTTTGCCGTTTTAGCTTAAGTATAAACTACCTTTGAAAGTGTCTTTTAATGTTGAAGTATGTTTAGTGCTACTGTATTTACATGCATATTGAACACATGTGCACAATGCTTTCTTTTTTTAAAACAGTAAAAATATCCTCATGCATTATCTGACTACAAATATGTCTTGGTATTTCTGGGTCACGGTTTGCAACATCCCACAATTATGTCGTCTGAGTCTGAAAGCTGGTGACTCTGGTTTAATTCAGAATAATGGCCAGTGTGTTTAAACTTCTCTGTTCCTACAGCACTGTATTTTGCATTGTACACTCTCATCAAAAATACATCTTTGTTTCTGTTTTCAAAAAAATAAAGACCATCTATCCACACCGGATTAAGAGCTTGTCTGACAAACTCCTGTACATTTGTTAATAAAAATCCCATATTTGGTCTTAATCATTTGTAGTGTTTGTATGTACTGCTGTAGGTTCTGTATGCATTACAGTTGTGACAGATGGGATTCAAATAGGATAACTGCTCTTAACCACAACCACAATGTAACGGGTTGCTGCTCTAATGCTGTTTTATCTTTAAATGAATTGGAACATGTTAAAACTGTGTGTGAACACAACTGTAGAGGTTTGCTCAGACAGATTCCTTCTCATTAGCATAATGTTCAGTAAGCTCCCCACCTTGAAGGCTACACTGATGCCATGATCCATGGGTGTGTTGAGATGCACAAGTTTCAGTGTGTTTTTAGTTTTAGTTTTTAGTTCGTTTTTAATTCAAATCTGTAGAAACTTCATTTAGGAATGCACAGCACAATTTAAGGGCAGTTTATTTAGGGGGTGGAGGCCAGCAAATATCAAAAGGAGATGTTTTATTATAGCTTTTTCTAGTCTGTTTTAGTGCAGTTTATGGTTCAGAGATTTCAGGACAATAACATAAAATGATTCTTTAATCCATAATTCAGATAGTATTATTATTATAACAAATTGTTAGCTATGAATTTGATCAATTTTAACTCAACCAAGTCTGGAACAGACACCCGCAGATGAAGATTTTGAGATTTACATAGTCTTTCACCACAAGTTAAAAGTCTTTTTACATTTATCTACTCTGGGCATGTTCTGAATGTCTGAACCACGTTCAGGGTGCTGTAGCTGCATGCTTAAATGAGTCTCACCAGTACCTGCTCTCAAGTATTTACTAACTCTACCCACTAACACCTACTGAGTCACTGAGAAACCATGGACCAGGAATGTTCTCATTAGACATGAAGGGTGTGCATGTTGACAGGTGTGTATGTGTGTCTGACAGAAAGAGAAGGACAAAGAAACAGACAGAAATAGATGGAAGGAGAGAAAGAGAGGCTGACAGAAAGACATAGGGGAGGAGAGAGAGAGGTAGGGAAAGAGAGAGGAAGGGTTAACAATCAAAGGGGTTGGAAAAGGGTGAGCATGTCAAACCAGTCAGGTGAGTTCTGATTACAGTACAGATGTGTCTTAGAAAAATGACAGACTGTAGGCAGTGAGAGAGCGAGTGAGAGCTGAAGGCAGGATGGAGGCACCTGTTCTCTCAGATGTCTGATGTCTGCAGCAGTCCTTTGAGGTACATGGTTTCTGTTTGAGTCTGAGCTCAGCATAAGTGTTTGGTTAGCTGACGTGGCAGGTTAAGTGTATTTCCATTGTTTTTTTGAAGTGTGTGTGTGTGTGTGTATGTGTCTTGGGAGAACAGGTGTTTCAGTAAACTGAGACTGATCCGTTGTCCTCAGAAATTCTGTAATGCTGCTGCTGTATGGAACTGGCAATCTTGTTTTGCATCTATATCTGTGGCTTCCATTGTTGCTATGAGTAATCTAATGAGCAAAAGCCTGGTCAAATAACCAGTATTTACCCACTGTGTGAAGTGTTTTTGATCTGGTTTTAATGAGTTTTGGTTTGTTTTCAAGCTGTCTCAGCTCACCTGGAAGGTGTACCGTGCACCTCCTACTCCTCCCACACTATCTCAGCTTGATGTTTGCTCAAATCTTTAAATGTATACATCATTATAGAACTTCTGACCTACATATGTTCGGTTTAAGATAACAAAGGCAAACCTTGTGCAAAAATAGCATTAGGTGGGGCAAACAAATCTGGACTGGAGCATTTTAAAACCTTTGTACACTCTTCTGTTTCTATCTGTATAGAGTATGATTTTGTATGATTATGGAAATGTATCTGTTGACTTAAAATTCCCTCAGCATGGCTGCACCTGATTTGTATTGAATGTTGTAGTTGTATTGATTGTGTGCATTTATTGCACGCTTGCTTGATTTCATGTGACTCTTATCAGATGTTGGTGAACCGTTTGAATGAATTTCAGTGTGCTGCTTTGAATGCACGTGTGTGTGTGTGGGCGAGACAGATTGCCTTCACACTTCCTTCTAGCCTATTTAACATATTTCAGATTCATGAGATACTTCCATTATTTACATATACCTCAGACCTAGTAGTTTTAGTTTTTTTTGTTATCTCTTTGTTCACTTTTTGTTGAAATGTAGAAATATTTCTAATGTAGAAATATCTTATTCAATAGTTAACTTTTTATTTATATATGTGAAAACTATAGTAAAATGTAGTGTCTCTCTAGCAGGGAAAGCCTACTGTCCTGAATTCTAAATGTCCCTCACAAACAACATTAAAGTATACTCACTCAGTTTTACTTGAGATTTTTTTATTTAAAAGGAAATCAATTACAATACTAATGACAATTATCAATCAATACACCTAATATTCATCTTTATGGAATGTGCTGAACTTTTCAAACAAAAACAACATTTTCAAAATGTACTAAGATTTATACCTATGGCATGAATGGATGCATATGAAGAAAAAAAACAGGTTTCAGGAGAACATAAATCCATATTCTTAGGATGTGCACACATATTTACACTGTGTGTAGCACATGTGGTGTCAGACAGGATTGTGGTCTGGTGTGTTTGACCTGTTATCTGACTGCTTATCTGGTTTGTGCTAGAACCAAAGACTGTGACAAGTAACATAAAGAATGTTGTCTGAGTAAACATACAGAAACACACAAAACAGAAGGCAGGTTTGCATAGTTCAAGACGTTTACATAAGAGTGTGCCTTACTGAGATTTATTGACTTTCATTGTAATAAATACAGAGTTTCAGTATGTTGAAATCCTAAGGCACAAGAATGAACTAAAGTGATTTAAATGTGTACTTTATGAATGTATACTTTGAAGATCTGGGCCAGGCTGTATGTTTAGGCATTAGCAGGGGCAACCCATGAGCTAACAACAAGACATGCAACAACATACAAAGGACAAGTGATGTCTATTAAGCATAAATGTAATTATTAATCAATATTTAAAATGGGGTTCAAAGTCAAAGTCCAATAATTTTTCTATTCTTGCAAGTTTATTAATTTTTTTTTTAAATAACAGAATTAAATTACCAGAACTACATGTTCTGCCTAACAATTCGAGCGACGAGTGGAATTGAAAATTTGAAACTGTAAATGTTTTTGTAATTGGTTTGTTTTTCTTTTGCTTTAATGATAGCATGCAGTCAAGCTGGCACAGACTCAAGTTGGTACAAAACCTGATGATTCATGTTATCTCAGCATGATCTGAGAATGTTTAAATGTGTTCATGTGTAAAGGACCTTTCATACATAAAGTTAACCTACATAGTATTACTTGATGACTAAACTTAACCCTTTCTGCTTATTCCAGGCTTAAATAAGATTTTGAATCACAGCTCTGGATTACAAACACAGTGTTTCATACCATTTTCGAACGTATAATGTAAAATATAGCACTTCTCGATTACTTTACAAATGCTGCTATTGCAACAAGAAGGAGGACTATTATTTTGAAATCCAAACAAACTGGAGGAAGAACATTTTGCTGAAAATACATTAGCAACCAGCTTTCCATTCACACTGTAATGAATGAACTGTGTGTCATTCAGAGACATTCAAAAGCATGAATTTGCATACTGAAATGACTTCTGCACACCAGTTTCCTGAATCAGACACAGCTGGTGGCACAACTAAAAATACAGAATCGTCCAATGGAACAGCAGCACAGGGGCAAAGTCAGTCGCCTGGAAAGCCCATTGGCTCTGCAGCTGCTAGGTTCCAAATCCGCTCTGCTAAAACACTTCAATTTGGACTTACAAATCGAAAATTTCTAGAAAACAAGAGCCAGACAGTAAATGAGAGATTTTATGAGTCAAACAAAAGCAAAAGCTTAGACTGGAGAGGAGCCGGTACAAGATCAGGATATGGAAACACAGCTGGGATATCTAGCGGGACCCAAAACCTTGGACAGAATTTTATTAGGCATGCTGACAGTTTGGACAGAAAGGAGGTAAACAACAAGATAACTTCATACACAGAAGAAAATCAACCTAAGAGTCCTCCATGGAGGATTCAGGCTTACAATGCATCTGGACAAGGGGACAGAAGGGTTCACCCAGTCTCTGGATCTACACCTCGGCTACATGCTATGGAACAGGCAGGCAGTGGCCAGTCACTCCCTGCCAGACTGAAGCCAAGATTTCGCCAAGGTAGTATTGGAGATACTGGCAGTCTCTGGGAACAGGTGCAACAAGGTGAATCCAGTTTTGATCAGACAGACCACAGAATGGGATCAAGGGCCCAAGGGCAAGTGCTGACCAATACTGAAGAGGTAACTGGAAATCAAACAATAAAGGAAAGAATTAAGAAGCTGTATGAGGCAATTTCTACAGATACTAAGTCTGATGCAAACTCAAAGGATTTGACCATAGATAAGCGTAACTGTACTTCTGATTTTGATCATCTGAACTCTGACACCATAAATTCCATCCCACGTTACAGAAATTCCAGCACTGATTCCCCCTCTGGAATTCTGTCTCTTTCAGAGAGCCAACAGAGAAGACCTTCATACACTGTAGAAAAGGCTGGAACTTTCCCAAGATGGTTTTCAAAAAATGAACAAACAAATCAGATGCAACAGCCATCTAGATTAGAGAACAAAAATGACCAAAGGGATTCTTCCGCTGACACCTCTTTAAAGCCTAAATGGAGTATGGAAACATCTTCTGGTAAACAAATTCAATCACATCTGCCTGCAGAAAATGAGAAAAAAAGGTCTCCAGAGTTCTGTAGTCGCTCCTTAGAAAGAGCAAGAATTAAGTTTTCTGAAACGGCTCAATCCAGAGATCAAAGAACACATGGTGGTATGACAATACAGTCCTCATGTTCGGATGGTAGTTTAAACATCTCCAATCAAAGTGTCAAACATTTGGCAACTACTTCAGGAGGTATCAAGGCAGAAAAACAAGAACCAGACCAACCCAAGTTCTTATTGGCCTCAAGAGGAGTAGCCCATAGTGAAAAACATCAAGAGGTAGAGGATATTTCCACAGTAAAGACTGAAGGAAAGAGAGGGGATGGTGTGCTAGAAACACCACGGTCACCATCTTCAGATTCAGTGAAGAACACAATCCACAAATTTGAAGCCTTGGCTCAACAAAACAAAAGTGCACCTCAAGTTGCACTTGCTAGAAGAACCTTATCAGTACCAGAGCATCCCAAGCTCGTGGTTCATGTGAAAAAGAGTGATTCAGATATAAATCTCAGATTTAGAAAAGTTGTGGGGAACACAGAAGAAGCAAATTTCATTAAAGACAACGCCAGTGAGGAGCCAAAAGGCAATGTGTATGTAAACAGAACTTCTCAGTTAAATCCCATAGCCAATGTAAAACCCACATCAGAACAAAAAAGGGAGATATACAAAACAAACAATGCCATAATCCCAACATTTAAACAATTACATGAACCACAGCTTGATCATCACATCAGCACATGTGATGAAAATAAAAGGAGGTCAGTGGATAACAGATACATAGATGAACCAGATCTTGCCATGACCCCTCGTACAGGGCCTTCAAACAAAGGGGCAATGGAAGATAAAGCAAAGAATCCTACTTTTCAATCTACAGTCTTTCAGAGGTCAAATGCCAGAAGTTTATTAAAGCAACAAAGCATTCATGTAAATGTTGATGATGATGATGATGATGACGACGATGACACACCCACTAACTCTCCGAATTCAGCCCCTCCCACAATAAACATGCAGAGGCAAAGTAACCCAGGGACACCAGCTCAATCTGTAAAACATTCAGATATAGGTGTATCTACACCAGTTAAGTCAGCAATCAATGGTACTCAACCTAAAGCAGTCTCCAATCCCTCTCAAAGTTTTGTTTCTATGCGTCCTGTCCAAACAGTCTATTCATTACTCAATAATTCAAATAATAATAACTATAACACAAGGAGGGAACCGGGCCCAGTTGTTTCTAGCATGGCTAGGTGGAGCTCTGATGAAGAAGATGATGATGACGATGACTATGAGGGAACAGATTCAGAAGAAGACTCTGACTCAGGAGAATCATCTGTGACCATAACAAGCAACATGAGCCAATCAGAACGCAAAAGTTTCTCTGTAAGGTAATACATTCAAGAAAAAATATATTTATGCAGATATGCAATAGAATGTTTCAGAGTGTAGCTTATGCACGAACTATAGGTTACTCAATTTACACATTACCCACCTCACCTTTTCATAATCTTGTCATCTTATACACTTCATTCCTTTCTCTTTCTGCATTCTATTGTTTTCATCTCCACTTCACCTTTTATTTACAGTTATGTAGACTTGTGTATTTATGGTGGGGTGGACTATAAGCCATCAGATGGCAGTGAGTCAGAGGATGACTGCATGCCCTCACGCTCTGCCTCCCTGAGCTCAGACATCTCGGCCTTCTCCTCTGTGACCCTGCTGAGCACTGATGAATTAGATCGCTTACTGGATGATGTCAGAAGCTTGGGAGATGACACCCTGCAGGTCTGATGACAGACATGAGACTTTGTTATGAAGTAACAATCTTTTTTAAATGTATAAATCTAAAATTAACAATTAAACAGACTTGAACAGGAAATGCTTTTTGGCAACATAATCTACAACAACAATAAGAAATACGTAAGTGTTGATAAAAGACATTGTGACTTCCTTTTGCTATTGTAATCTGTATCTGACTTATGACAGAAATATGAAGATGTGCAAGTGGTTGTGTTGCACAAGGAGGTGGGGAGTGGTTTAGGATTTACCTTGGCAGGTGGAGTGGATCAGAACAAACCAGTCACGGTGAGTCTGAAGGCCGCAATGCAGAAACATTATGACGCAAAGCAAAACAGACAGTGTGACTGATAGAAAACAAATAGAGGTGGTTAAACAAGTCCACATTTAAAACGTAACAGAAAAGCAGCTAAATAAATTATAATAATGAGAAAACAATATATTATAGTTCAAGTTGTTTACATAATGTGCATGAAGAAATTAATAATAAAGGTAAAACTACAATATTCAAATCTGTGTGAAATATGAAATGTTGTATTAAAAAATCAAGCATCTTTTACTTTATTAAGGGATTTTTGTAGCTTTGAGGCCAATATATTATAGCATCTTTTATGCTTCACAGTTATGATATGAGAAAAGTTGGTTATGAGAAAAAGACTAACAAAACCAAGACTAAAGATTAACTGTATCCTGTCTAAATTTCTGTTCAGTTCTTGAGTTTGTATGATAACTGGATTGGGGTCTTGTCTTTTAGGTCCACAGAGTGATTCCTGGTGGAGTGGCAGCTCAGGAAGGCTCTGTCTTCGAGGGTGCCTGGGTGCTGTCGATCAACGGCACACCCCTACAGAAATGTGCCCACGGGGAGGCTCTGCGAACACTGAAGAAAGCAAAGAGTCAGGTCATGGCAGTGGTGGTGCTCCAGAGAGGCTACAATAATGAGACACAACATAGAAAAGCAGCCACTCACAGATCAATAAATACAGGTAAGTGATGAAAAAAATGCAATTTATTAAACATACATTTAATAAGCATACATGTTTTCATTTAAACAGATTAAATTGCTATTATTATTAGACAATAACTCTCACATGCAGTCAATAAATTATTTTTAGGTTAGTTACATGGAAAAATAAACAAAAACAGAAAAGTGAGGGAGTGAGACTTGTGGAACCTGATGTTTTGTATTGTGTGTGCGCGCCCCCTATAGGCAGGAAAGTTCATGTCACTCTGAACAAGTCCACCTCTGATCTTGGCTTTAGTTTGGAGGGAGGTGTGGACTCCAGCTCAGGAGACAAACCTCTCACTGTACAAAAAATCTTCCATGGTGAGCATACTTTTTCTCAGTTTCAATCAGTATTGCTAAGAATTTTTAGTTAGTATTCCTGATGATCATGCAATAATATTTAAATACAGTTTCACACGATCCCACCAGCATCTTACCTTACACTCTCTTGAAATTCTTCTGACATTCCACACCAGAAGCACTTTTCATATTCATGAAGGAGTTCTGACATCAAACTAAATCTGTCTAGCTACTTCCATGTCCTTTTAATCATTTATACATGAACTTTGAGCTGCTCATTGTTACAATCAAAATGTTTAGAAAGACTTTTTTTAAAAGATACAGCTGTGTCTGGAAAAGTCTATTTACTGTATGGTGTAAATTATTTGTTCCCAGGTGGACCAGTCAGTCAAGTGTTTCCTGGGGACGAGTTGTTGGAAGTTCAAGGTCAAAGTTTAATGGGCATGAGGCGTCTTGAAGCTTGGAACCTAATAAAAAGATTGCCCCCTGGACCTGTGGAGGTCTTATTAAACCGTCCTCACAAACCATATTGAAGATCTTTCCTCATCACTTTTCAAAGCACTTTGTGATTCACTCATTAATTGGCATATTTGTCTCTATAAGGACTTTTGCTGTTACAGGTTCTATGAAGTTTAGTGTCTAGTGTCTAGTGTCTTAGTGTTTAAGTGTTAAGTGTTCTTTCACAGAAGTTATGAACTATGAATTAACACTGCCAAAATAGGCAATAAAATACTGGCAAAAATAGGAGCACTGGAGGCCAGTAGAGCATTCTGTAAACTATGACTGTATTACTTTAAATAATGTTTATACACTTACATTATGCAGCTATTGATCATGTTACATTTTACAGTCAGTCTGTAACAAAGACCATATATTTTTGCTAAAAAGTGTATATGTGTATATGTTGTCTGTACAGCACAAATCCGTCCTTAATTAAGTTTATTTTTAAATATTAAAGCCAAAGTTATCGAGCAAGTTATTGTTGATTGTTTTCCTTTATAACGTTCTACATAACATTTCACTGCCAGAACTTTAAGAATTAATGTTCATCAGACATGTAGGACTAATATTAGCTCTAATTTAAGAACAGCCTGAAATGAATTTCATCAATCAAAAGTGATAGTGTGTCTCCTTAATACTGTTTTAACTCATAGACATTCTGCCTGTAGGATTAAACATGTCTAGCTTATTAACAAAGAGCTTTAATCATACTCTGGAACCCTGTTACATGTCCACTCATGAGATCTTTATTCAAACCAAGCAGAGAAATATTACGGTATTACACTGGCAGTGGAGGTTCAAGCCCCTTCTCATCTTGCAAGAATACACTGCAAAAATCTCACTGTTAGGAAGAAACAACAATATAATCACCAATCACATTTTATGTGATTTAATATGATGGATGGTGATTCTGGCTTTGGCTAAGACATTCTGATATAGATATTTAAGCCAGACAATAACATGATCCCCACATTGCATATTAATGCCACCTAAAGTGTTTTTATAACAGATCATAGATCATTATTACTTCCACTCTATCTGTCTGTGTCCTACAAGATCAGTAATGATTTGTAAAGGGGGCGTGGTCTAAAAGTCCAGGTTAGGCTATAGCTCGCATATGGATGTTGACATGGGGGATGTTTGTACCACGTGAATATATTTAAAACCGTGTTTAAAGGTGAGCTGAGCTAATAGACAGGGAGTGAGGTCACAATCTCTGCAGTGGAAAAGCAGCTCTAAAATAAAACCTGCAAACATGAGTCGGTTGAAAAAGGTGATTAAGAGGATGAAGGTGAAAAATGAATTTGCACGGCAGATTTTAGGAGAGTTTTTAGGGACTTTTGTTCTGCTGGTAAGTTTTTACATAGTTTGCACTTTAAATTAACTTTGAGCATAGTTATTGATTTATAGTTGTTTAATTGTTGTTCCATTCATGTTGCTTTTTATTTATTTGTTATTCGATAACATTATCGAATATTAAATATATATTAAATATACAGAAGATATTCGATCTTCTGGTGTATTAACTTTTTTACATACTGCTTTTGCAACATTTTCCTTGATTTTCTCACTGTAATTTAGCAGAAGTAAAGATCTGCTCTCATATTACAGACAGTATTTCAACTACATATAACTGTACTATATAATTAATCATTGACTTTCATCAAATCATATTTGATTTGATTTATCGTCTGTTTCTCCTGCTGTAGCTGTTTGGTTGTGCTGCAGCAGCCCAGGTGAAAACCAGCAGGGAAACTAAAGGGCAGTTTCTGTCTGTTAACATGGCTTTCTCTGTAGGTGTCATGTCCGCCATGTACCTCTCCAGGGGAGTCTCAGGTAAAACAGAGATTAATTGAGATTAGTTTGAGATCGAAGTCCTGTTACTTATTTTATCACCTGCTCTCTCTTGTTCAGGAGCTCATCTGAATCCAGCTGTGTCTCTGAGTTTCTGTGTGTTGGGTGATCTACCCTGGATGAAGTTGTTACCCTATTCTCTGGCTCAGCTGTTGGGGGCGTACCTCGCCTCTGGGCTTGTCTACCTCATCTACTATGGTAAGAAAACCCAAAATAAAAGAGAGAACAAGAAGAAGAGAAACGTGTTTTGATCAAATGTTTAAACTACAAAAGATTAATATTAAACTAAGTAAACTAAAAGACCAATCTCAACAATAATTTAATATTTACTTCTTTATGTTTTTGAAAAAAGAAGAAAACTAAGTTATTTCTTAACTCACCTCTCTTCTGACCTTCTCCAGATGCCATTATGGAGTTCAGTGGTGGAATTTTGACTGTTTTCGGCCCTAATGAAACTGCTAGTATATTTGCCACTTACCCAACCGATGTGGTGTCACTGCAGACCAGTTTTCTGGATCAGGTCAGAGAAAAGGCCACTGCAGATTAGACACAGGCTCAGCATTTACTGCAAGCACAGTACATAAACTGTCATAAATCTGTGTAATCTAATCTAATGTGTTCTAAAACAAAAAAACATGATGTAATATAATAGTATGCAACACATTTATATTAACCAACAGATACTGTCAGAGATGCATGATGGATAATCTAACAAGACTCCTTGTTTTTAAATGTAGGTGGTTGGTACGGCCATGCTGATGTTGTGCATTCTATCCCTGAATGATAAAAGAAATGCCCCTGCCCCAGAGTCACTGCTCCCTCTCATCGTGGCAACTGTTGTTCTGGGCATTTCCATGTCGATGTCGGCTAATTGTGGAGCAGCCATAAACCCAGCACGTGACCTTGGTCCACGACTCCTCACTCTCACTGCAGGCTGGGGCACTGAAGTTTTTACGTATGTTGTTAGATCTGCCAACAATCTATTATCTCTTATTAAGCGCTCCTTTACCTCTACCCTCATTCCTTCTATCTCAGTACTTATCTCCCTCCACATAAACCACATCACAGAGAACTTTACTTTGCTCGGCTTGTTCTGTCAAAAATGACCTCATTTCAGTTGCTTAAATGTTCATTGGAGCCATTGCCATGTTTCTTTGTGAGCACTATGAGCATCAATGTGACAATCCGTTGAGATTCAAGTAATGTTTGACAATCCTGTTGAGATTCAAGTAAAGCTAGTGCTATATGGCTTGGCTTTTTGAGGTCTAAACATGTTACTTTTCTTATTTAATTATGCAATTTCTCAACATGGTCATTTTAAACTCTTTTTTGTTAACAGATGCTACAACTACTTCTTCTGGATCCCAATAGTGGCCCCTTTGGTGGGGGGCGTGGTGGGGTCGATCATATATTTGGTTTTCATCCAGTGGCATCTGCCTGAGGTTGAGGATGAGGCGGAATCTGAATTTAAGGAGGTTAAAGATCAAACAAAGGTAGTGGAGCACAATGACCAGCAATACATGGGCAAAAAGCACGAGTTACCCCTTAAACTGTCATCCCTTTGAAAGCCTTGGGATAGTTCAGGCATGACTTTCTGCTTAGTGCACATGGTTTGGCACATTGATTGCAATGCAATGCACGTGCAATTCAAGTTTAAATGAAATTTAAAAATGAGCAAAAAGCCAAAAAAGAGAAACAAGGTGGACTTTAAAATGTTGAAGCCCTGATATATCCCTGATATATCACTTATTTTGATATTGACATTTGCATTGCATGTATATTTGAAACTGCTGCATGCTTCATACCTTTCACTGTTTGATAAAGTACTAATGGGATGACAAATGTATATAGGAAAGATGTATATAGCTCATGAAGTGTATTAGATATTTTTAAATGTACCTCTTAAATATTTAATCTGATCTGGTGGCAGCTGCAGTAGATGGATACAGTATCTTTGTGGTTTAGTATAGCACAACCTGAAAGCAAAATAAAGAGGTTTCTAAGACACAAAACCTTCCCTTCTTTGTAAAGCATTATAATAGCTAGATATCATGCCAATCTTTGACAAAATGTGTACAGCAACTATTTACTGTATAAAAGGTCTATGTTGTTTGTGTTATAAAATAAACAATGGTATGAGTAACAGATTATGTCAAAGCTATTGATACAAATGGACTGGAATGTAAACCCTTGTGTTTGCAGATCAGTGGTGTGCATGGGCAGGGACAGAAGGACCAAAAAGGGCACTAAAAACATCTTTAATGAACATAACTAAATGTATTTTTTACAGAATTAATATTAAATTTAAATTATTTATGAAATAAATCTGTATTTAAAGCAGTACCTGTTTCTCTGTTGTTTTAAATATTGTAGACTAATTGGAATGTTTTTTTCTTTAAATAAATTAAAGAAAAACCTTAAATTATTAATTCCGAAACAAATAATCTCTAACTCCAACAGACTTTGTAGCTGTATTGGCGTGTAAATCTTTAATGCACTTGCATTGCGCATGCGCTTTCTGACACACCCGGAGTAATCGCCTGCTTAGTTTGGCAGTCATTGCGCAGTATCAAAATATGACTCCTGTTTGTCTCTGCAATGCTTTGAAAGTTTTACAGTTAAAGACCAATCAGATACCAGCCTCCTCCGTGTAGAAACCAATCATAAGAGTCGTAATCTCACAGAGATTTAAGTTTTGGTACACATGTAAAATTAACTGAGAATCACAACAGTAGAATGGATTAGCATCGCTTTAAGAACATGACAGAAATTTGTACTTTGTACTGTTTTTTAACTGTGTGCCATCAATATGAACACATTGCTCATACGTTTCAATTTAGAATCGATGCTATGACCAGCAGAGGGCACAAACGACAAACCAAAACAAGCAGCACATGGTAAAAGTAAGGTAGCGCTACATTGTGAACAAAGTTAAATAAGCTGGTATTCATCAAAGCCCCTTAAATAACAGTTATAAACGCAAAGTCAATTAGAAGAACTAAGCTTATTTAGTCTATAAGGCGGAAAGCACCGATGCACATGGAAACGCCGCCCTCCACCCCCACCTACCTCGTCCGATTACGAGCATCTGCTGACCTATCGTGTCCAAAACACTTTCACCTTTACAAGGGTGTTTTGATGATGAAGGAGCGCATGCAATCGAAGTATTACCTATGTTGCCTTAAAGCCGACTGGATACCTGCAGAGAAGAAAGAAGCCCTTTCAGATTACAGAGAGATGTCGGAAATCCTTATTGCATATAGGACCTGACAAAGGTAACTGTGGTCCATGCTTATCCGCTCATAAGCTTTAACACCAGTCCAGTAAAGCTTTATATAGCGCTGGCTGATGATACAGTTAGCTGTTCTAGGCTATATAAATATCAAGATCTGTATATAGAATATATAGATCTACAGTTTATCTTCACCTGGTCATTTTCAACTTGTTAAACGAACGTGTTAAACTCCAAATGTGCGTCTTTCAACTCCAAAGTTAAAAACAAATAATAATTATAATATTGATAAAATATGATGACTGTTGATCGATTAAACGTCGATATTTTGGATCAGGTCTGATTAACTGTTTAGGTTCCGTGTTTTATTATGCCTTCAAAGACATGAGGATATTAAAAGACATGTAATTTACGTTCTCCTGCGCATGTTTATTTATCATGTAGTATCAGACTGCATGTTTCTGCTGTGCGATATGAGTTTAGAATTGGGTTTAAGTATTTGCAAGTCACTTACACACTTAATTGAACCAAGGATTTAAGCTAGTTCTTGAAATTCCTTTGAGAAAATTCTGACTGGCAGCCAAGAAATGTGCTTTGTTGTGCTTAGAGAACCAACAGTGTAATAATTCACGAGGTCTAGAGGAAGAAAAAACATATCAACAGAAATGAAATGACCATGTAAAGAAACAACAAGAAAACAACAAGACATGTATTGACATCGAGAGAACAGTTGCCCTTAACTTCCTGCAGTCAGTGTCATTATTGTGGCTCTGGCCTCACATTGATTTGTTGTTTGACCTTTTGAGCACTGAGCATGAAGATGGATAAAGAAAGTATGTAAAAAAGACGGAGGGGTGACTTGAAAATAAACCAGATTAAGATTTACAAGAAAAATAATATATGGGTAGAAAAAATATTTACTTTACCTCCCAATTTTCTGTTGATTTAATCTTATCTGGTACCATTAAATGACAGTTTAGAGTTCACTCATACAGTAGCTACAAACCTGTTACCCTGATACCCTGATACAAACACACGCTCTACCAATTGAGCTACAGGACAGCTCTCACACATACCGTAAACATGCATACAGCATATGCAAGATTGTGTGTTTGTGTGTGTACACACTGCTTTATGCCTATTAGAGATGCTTGAGTCTGTTGTCAGATTGAAGATGTTAATTCTCTAGCTGTGTTTATATTCGAAATGTCTTCCAGGTCTGGGTTACTTAATGTCAAAATAGACTGTTTACCAAGTCTGTCCTTGAGTGGCTTTGTGTGTATCTGTGTCTCTGTGTTTATCTGTCTGTTTGTGTGTAGCTGTCTTAGTTGTGGGTCACTGGTTTTGACCTGCTGGTGTGGCAAGCCTCTGGTCAGATGTATGGTAATAGACTAATCATGGCTGGCATACATGTGTACCAGCTCGTCTGGCGTTGTGTGTGCATAAACAGGAATAATGCATTTCACCTGAGGTAGTCTTCAGTATTCAGATAATATATTCTTTTTTATTTGCATCTTTGGAAGTATCTCAACTCTGGATAGTTTATCTTATGTGTGTTTACCTGTAGCTGCAGGTAGTCTGTTATCAAGCCAGAGGCAAGCTCCTACCCAGTTCTTTCCCCACACTCAAACTTTGATTTTCCACATAAAATAAAGCCCTGTCTATTTTATATCTCGTATCACTGCAGACATTCAAAACAGCTCATTATCATCAGTAATATTCTGAGGGCTGCTCTGAGACAGACAGGCATATCTCTGCATACACTCTTGCTAATTAAGGAAATATTGACTTTAATATGAGCATTATTGCTTATTCAAAGAGGAAATAGGGGGTGGGGTCATGGATTTTGCAAGCTAGTAAAGGGGTCTGAAATTTTCCACAAGAAGTTTTACAAGAAATGGTCTATGATTTCTGAAGAAATTTTTATATAAATATTATTTTTATAATATTTACAGTTTATTTTTAGTTATCCATTTGTAATTATTTATTATTTATTTATGAATTAACATTGTAGCGGTAACCACTAATAAAATAGCCTTAATTTAAACAGTTGAGCTCTGCCACTCTGTCTCTCTATATGCATTTCATCACAGACAAAGAAGATAGAAGCAGACAGTGTGTGGCGTCTTCACAAAAAGATTTATTCCTAACCAGACCCATAAACATCAATGTGCTTCTGGACTAGACCTAACCAGATCACATCTATCACTTAAGCTTTAAGGTTTAGTCTTAATTGCATTCCTACTCTCAGTTTGCCCAGTAAATAATGGGTGCCTGTAACCACCTCAGGTATCTTCTCAGTTGTTTATATCTTAAATCTTAGCATTCGTATTTTGTATATTTCATGAGTTACAAACATAGGATATGGGCTGTCATCCAGTGATATTGTAAAAACCTCTTTTGCATGTTTCAAGAAAGAAACAATTGTTTCTGTGTTTCACAACAGTCAGGCATCGAGTTTAAGGGCAGCAGGTTTATTACCAGTGGCTTAGTTTTAGCTGACTGATCTGCACACTGTCGTTGTCAAGGATTAAATATCATTGAATTTACTGAGTGAGCGTAAACTGCTGGTATGTGTCCCCTGTTTTACCCTTGAGATCCTGTTGACAGTGTTACTCTCTCCCTGTGTGTGTTTTTGCATGTGGCTGTAGATTTTCCCATGGGACGGAGCGGCAGAAATTTAGAGGTGTGGAAATGTTCAGAAAGAGACCTCCCCCAGGTAAACAAATAGTTACTCTCCCTAAGCACACACACACATTTTAATTGCCATTTTGTGCTCTGAATTTAATAAAAAAAATTACTTTTACCTTTTATGTATGCAGAAGAAAAACAAATATTGCAAAATAATCACTACATGGATAATGATTAGCCTCTTTGTTTTTATCTTCAAAATATCTATTTCATGGTTAAAGTCATTGTTCAGTGTGACCTTCATTGTAGCAAAACAAACACTCAATGTTTTATATGGTCTCTGCCGATTTAGTTCTTATGGGGTTAGGAGACATGACTTTACACATGACTTCCCTGACCTTTAGTGTCTGATTTATTTTTGTTATATTGTTACATGGAGCACTTTGGTAAGATCAAAAGAGTGTGGCTATCATTTTCCTATTGATTTAAGAAAGTATTCCATATTAACATTAGCATGTTCACATGGGTTTTAAAATAATTTTGTGTGTGGTGCATTGCAACATCAGCTGTTATCTACCTCTGCACGTGCACATGAGTTTGTGTATGCTGGAACATAGTGTTTAGTGTCAGTAAGTTTCTTTTCCTGGCACGAGACTGCCCATTCTCTCCACACTCTCTGAGATACATACAGACACAGCACGTGCAGGGACACCTGACCAGTCCAGATGTCTTCCGCAGTGCCACCCTTTCTTTCCCCTCCTTGCCTACCCTACAAAACGGTATGAAACTGCCTACTGGCAGGAGCCATTGTGGCTCTGAATCTCATTACAATATGGATATTTCATTGCCGGTGGAGCCAGCATGGTCGGTTCCTCGTGTTTTGTAACTCATACATCTTTCACAGCTCTGCAGTGCAGTGTAAGTTGCCCTGGAAACCGCATCAGCTGAATCCTATTGGACATGTCCTTGGCCAATACAAAGCCTTTGTGGTTATGTCATATAAAAACAACGACGTACCTTCAGTAGCGCCACACAGTGAGAATGTTGTTAGTATAATATGTTGCCGCCAGTCTATATGTCTATAATCTAAAATCAATACGATTTGAATTATTTTTGCTTATACGTCTATTAGAATTTGTCCAAGTCTTTGTCTGTCTGGAAGTTTAATAGACACTTGAAAAACAATGAAATACAATGATGTGTGCGAACGATTGTCGGAGAGTATCATTAACAAAGTTACATTGTTGCTGTAATTAGATATGGGCCATTCTTATTAAACGATGAAAATCTGTAGTTATTAAAATCTATAAGATTCAGTTCAGATGTGTTAGATAGGGCTACCTCACCCCGAATGACCTCAACGACGCTGCGGCAAACGAAAAGGGGGAGAGTTATCGAAGTGAAGACGGTCTGTTTACCGCCGCGTCCCTAGTTTGATGTGTTTCACTCACGCCGGTCTGCAGCTGCTGCGTGCGTTTCTCCGTCGCTCCGCCGCTGTGAAAACCGCGCGTCCCGACCGCTGTGTGCGCAGAGCTGTAAACACAACCACGGTGGGACAAAATGACTATCCCGAAAGAGATCCCGGAGAAGTGGTTTTCAATCATTCTCCCTCTGAAACGGAAGAAAGAGGGATTATCCAACTCGACAAAAATAAGAAAACGATCAGGTACTTTTACTTAGTGATAATTGCGCAGTTTGTTACCCACAAATGTGCTCGCATGTCTCTC
The DNA here is from genome assembly GCA_036877625.1 of Ambastaia sidthimunki. Classification (NCBI taxonomy): domain Eukaryota; kingdom Metazoa; phylum Chordata; class Actinopteri; order Cypriniformes; family Botiidae; genus Ambastaia; species Ambastaia sidthimunki. Next base: position 21,146 of record JAZGTK010000178.1, read on the forward strand.
AAAACGTAGTTAATGATTTTTATTATTCTGAAGTATATGACACAGGACAGTCATAGTGGAATGGAGTCCGTTTAAATCATTTTAATGAATAATTTCAGATGTAATAAGTAATGTGATAACAAATAACAAAGTGTCTAACCCTTCTTCCTGTTATTCAAATAAAAAGACTTTGTGCTCTTCATAAACGTGTTCATTTATTCATTGTTTCACCCTCATGATTGTCACATAATCACCTACATAACAGCTTTTGGTCATTCAGTGCTGTGTAAATGTGTGTGTTTCATGACCTTGTGATGATGATGATAATCTTCATCATGCTTTCCCCAGTCAACATGTTTCCCTCAGTCATCTTTAAAAACCACCATCTTCATCTATATGTCCTGCATCAATATTTTAAAATATAAAGCACTCTTTATATCTTAAGCTTTAGGAGGTTTTGGTACTGTTGTTGTGGAAATGATTGCATAACCATATTTGTATTTGCATATTATCTTTCTTTATGTCACAGAATATATATTCTTACAATATTTATTTGATCTTACATTCCTCATCTGCATGTACTTCCTATATGTGTTAGCTGTTTATGTTACACTGTTAAATGAGTGATCTGCCATCACCAGGGTGACCCTCTGATCAGCGTGGGGTCAGATTGCTGTATAATTGCCTCTGTCTAAATGTCATATTTTATGTAACAAACGCAGCCTGCAACGTTTTCACTTTTATGTACTGCTTTGTCACAACACTTAGTTAAATGATGTTTTTATAACCTATTTTAGTGAAATGAAATGACTGGATCATTATATTTAATTATATTTAAATTTTTGATTCAGAAAGTCTAAACTTGAGTTCTGTGCATTAGTTTTTCTATAGAACTGCTACTGTGTTTCCTTTTTCTCTCCCCGATATCTCCAGTTTGGCTTCATGAGCTTATTTTAAGATCTTGGGGATTTCTCTGTTGTCTTCTTGTAAAGCCACTATAATTTAGTATTTAAAGTCATCTGAAGTTTTGTAGATTCTGCCTTTACAAAGTGACTTGAAATGAATGTGAGATTTTCCATCTGTCTGGTTTGTTTATGTCTCACTTTCCTTATAAGATATCTTAAGTACAGTGTTTGCCATGTCATAGATGCTCTCATTATCAGTCATTTGATCTATAGCTCACTCTGAAAATGTCCAGGCTGACTCAACAGTTCCTTGTGTAAGTGTATAAGACAGAACAAGCAGTTTTGTTTTAAATAGAAGAGTCACACAATACTGTACTGTTGTCAGTCTCTAAATATTCCAGTGTCATAATAATCCGATTAAAGTTAGTCACAGACTATGTTATTGTCATCTTTGTAAACATTGTTCGTTAAAATCATCAGTCGTTACTTTTCCTCAAGCCAGTGGTATGTGTAAGTGAATGTTACTTTAAAGTTATCTTTTGAATGGTCAACAAAACATCATCAGCCTTCTTTTTTATTTGTAATGTTTTAATGGACAGTACACCTTTTAATATTGAAAATACAGAGAGTTGAGTTTTAGCCTTATTTTATCAATTTTTCTGTATGTACCAATTATAAGATTTCCTGGTGAATTATGAGATTTCTTATGAGATTATGAGTGGTCTTATCTTTGATCTTATTGAGTAATTTTGCACATAGCTCTGAAGTGTCAAAACCCAGCAGAAAACACAAACATGAAGTGTAGTCTTTCAGAGCATTTCTTGGATACTTGGATACTTGATTTTTTGTTTATTTGAGTATTGTCATATTATGTGTTGTTCTAAAATGGTAATTTGGGTGGATGCATTTGGTCCAGCATAATGTAAGGGAAGTGAGAGATATAGAGCAATAGAGGGTGTCTTCTGCTACACAGAGATGCATTGGGCTGTTGGACATACAGTACAGTACAGTATTGTATAAAATAAAAGCCCCAAGCAAAGGGAAGAAGGGATGGGGAAATAGAAGCAGATTGTAAGAGAAGAGAGAGTGGACGCATATAAATGGTGCAGAGAGAGTGGAAGGTCATACGAAGGACATTTTGTTTCGTCTGTTAAACAAATGTTTCATGTTTGCTCACCATATGTGTTTGGCACCAGTGCACAACATAGTACATTGCTTTAGTGTACATATTTAGTAGGGCTGAACAGATTGTCATCTGTCTCTATGTACATGTCTTTGTTTAAATAGTAGTCACATTCAAATTAATCTGAATTCAGTCCAAACTCAGAATATAACAAGACCATCTGTTTTAAACTTTCTTTGCTGCTCCAGTTTAAAGAGGTAAATTAAAGAAACACAATCCTTCGGCAAAGCATTATTAATGAGGACATTAGTGAGCATTTGGCCTTTGTAAAGGATGGAGTCGTTTACAGTATTTGGCTCTGACTGTACCTCTGCTGTGTGTGCAGAAAGGTTGAAGCTGTAGCAATTAACTCACCCACTAAGAGGCTAATTTGAGCCTGTGGCTTGTCTCTTTCAGGCATTAAATGAGACAAATAGTTTGAAACAGTAGAAACAACAGTCACGTAAATGGCGCTTTAGTTTGATTAAATGTACCGTCGTTGAGGCGATTAGAAGTTTCACGTTGGGAGGAGTTAATTCTTTTTATTTAGCTTGTTTATTTGACAAGCTGTGATGTTAAACTGGAAGCGTTTAATATGATCTAAAATGATCTTAAATGTAAAATGTGTCGGTTCTAGACTGTCACAAAACGAAGTCGGCCAGTCAGAATGAACTTCCCCATGACTGATGTGTCTCTATGTGCTCCAAGCTTGCACAAGATACAATGTGTACTGCAACACTGCCCACCCGTCAGTCGCTGCTCTGGTGGAATTTGCACAGATTTGTGATCTAGCTTGTCCTTGTCAGTAGTGCTGAATCACGACAGTAACTGTTTCTTCTGTCAATGCCTGTTTTTTTGAGAAATGTCACACAGGCAGCTAATCGCCCACTGCGGCTCTCGCGGGGCTGTCCTTGGATGTATCCGAAAGGGCACAGTGTTAAAAAGTGCTTAATGGCCCGGTTTGCTGAGGTGCTGTCAGGTTGGAACCAGAGCCTCAGACGGGCAGAACCATTATGTCATCAGCAGCCAATAAGCAGGTAATGCACTCGCAGACGCCGGCATCAGGATTGATAACAGAGAGCAGCAGATAGCCTTGAGGAAGGGGAAAGAATGAGGTGACCTTGAGGAAGAGGAGGGAAAGGGTCCCGTCAAGGTTATCTGTGTTTGTAAATGATACTGCATTAGCCCAAATGCTCTGTAAATAAGTAGGTTTATAGGATACACAACTCAAATTTCCCTATTTTAGAAACATAATAGGTAAATAGTTGTCAAATTGTGCTCATGCTATTACTGTACACTGAATTTTTGTGATACTGACTAATTCAGGATTGGGGCTTAAAAAACTATTAACCACTAATCTGAATATGGGTGGCATGTCTATAACACTTTTATGGTGGAGCATTTTTCTTGGCATGGTAATGAAAATATACTGAGATTCTTTCCTTTGGCGGCATGATAAAGGGTATGTTTTGATGCGTCTGTGTGTGTGTATTGCAGTCTTCTGGCTGTGTGTGGGCAGTATGTGTGTGAACCAGTGTCTCTGGCCACTGTAGAGGAAAAACATGAGGGAGCAGAGCTGTATTTACACAGGAAACCACAGACAATTACAGATGCAGGGCCAGAGCAGGTGTGAGATGGTGAGATGCAACGCAGAAGGAAACAGGCTACAGACTACAGGCTGGCTATATGTGTTTGCGTGCAGGGCTTTGACCTTTAATGATGCATGCTAAATGGTGCAGCTTATTTAACAAACCCCTCTCTCTCTCTCTCTCTCTCTCTCTCTCTCTCTCTTCTCTCTTTATTTAAGGATTTAATGTAATGAGTGTTAAGCTATGGTTTTGGTCTGTGGGTCCATGCAAACGTGTGCGTGCTGTATGATGTTAAAGAATTGTTTTAGTTCTGTATGGCTGCACAAATATAGGTGTGTGTATGTGTGTGCGCACACGTGTGTTTGTACGTGATGAAAAGTGAAGAGTAGGTTTCTGTGTTTTTGGCTGTCTCTTATGCAGTGAGTAATCAGGTCAGTCTCTTTATTTTCATAGAACATTCTCATCAATAAACAAAAGCAAACAGTGAAATCAGACCAACCAGCTTCTTTAACACACGCAAGGGAACCTCAGTCTTTATATGTGTAAGCACTACTTGTGCACTCTCAGACACACACACGTGACCATGTGTTTATCAGTGTGAAAGGCCTTAAGGTTATGTAGAGGGTGGAGGAGAGATGAAAGATAAGAGTGAGTTTTAGTCTCTCGCGAGGTTTGTGAAGAGCTTTCTTCATTAGCCGGTAGCTGTAACAGCAGATTAAAACACAGGCTGATAGCTCACTAGGAAAGAGTGTCTTTTCAACTAAGATGCAGTGAGTCAGTCACCCATGGATAATATGGTGTGATGATATCACCACACACACACACACACACAGACAGTCTGCTGGATAGAGTGGCCATTACCCAGCAGAAATGAACCGTACAGTTGTGAACACAGGCTGAGACAGATGCATAGCCAAGTGTATCCGACAGCCATTTTCTCACATTTCTGTCAAAAGAGGAGAGAACGAGAGAAAACTAGCTCCTCTCAGACAGAAGCAAGGGTGTTTGTTTAGTGTTTGTGTTTTATGTGTCATTCTGGCTGTTGAAATGGAAAAAGCCTCAGAAAGAACTTCTGAAACCGTCCTCAGCGCAAAGTTTCGCTCTCAGCAGAAGTGAAAACAACAGGTTTATGATAATATGCTAACCACAGTCTGTTCTCTGTCACAGTGAGTCCTGCCTCATAATACAGAAATTAATCTGACACACCACAGTCAGTCATAACTTCCATCTCTTCTGTTGTGTTGTTCTCAAGCACAGATCTAAGTTGGTCTGCAAACATCAGATCATACAGTTTTCATCTCATAGAGAACATGTGGTTTCCTGGCTAAAAATAATCACCAGATGATATCTGTGTGTGTGTATCTATGTGTAAGCTACTGTTAACATTTCTAACTGTGTCATTTACCATGGACGTGTCTCCGCCTCATTTTGCCATGGCTAATTTTATCATCACTGTATGTCACAGTCTGTTTATATAACAGTCACCTCCAATTTTGAAGAAGGGTTTGTTTTGGCAGTGACTATTATTATGAAAGGTGAACTGGAGCTGGAATTTGTAGGTTTTAAAGACCTCATTAAATAAAAATGAGAATTGTTTGGCTTTTAGTCCATGTGTGTTAGCGTTAAGGATATCTATTAAACAGGGATGTCTTTTTGTTTGTCACATGTCAGTGTGTTTTGTTTCTGTCACAGAGGAGGAAAGGAGAGTTCGGGCCAACGATAGAGACTATAATGAGAAGTTCCAGTACGCTGTAAGTGACACACACACAACCTGTACAGTTTCAAGATGACGTCGATCTTACTGGCTTAATCTTGTTCTTCCACATCAATAAACCCTGCTGTCATTGTTCAGTGTCATCATCTGCCACACCTCTCTTCTCTGTGTGTCCACAGAGCAACTGCATCATGACCTCAAAGTACAACATCATCACCTTTCTACCCGTCAACCTGTTTGAGCAGTTCCAGGAAGTCGCCAACACCTACTTCCTGTTTCTCCTCATACTGCAGGTATAGGCCCTGAATGTATGTTACTGTTCTGTTCAAGCTATTTTATAGATCTCAGTATGTAAAGGCCTACAAGGCCTACAAATATGGGAGATTGTAAGTGAGGTCTTTTGGAAAGAGGTCATAGCTTTGTGTAATACCTCAGCATCCAGGACCAGAACTTCAGTGTTGTCAGCTCAAAATGAGGGCACTCTCTTAATACTACACAGTACAGAAATAAAGAAGTTTAAATTATAAGATTTACAATTTAGATTGTACGAATGTTTCCTTTTAGTAACAAAAGTGCTAAAAATGTTGTTTTGAAAGTTCCAGGAATGTTCAAAACATCAATTTTTAAGATGTTGTAATGGTATTGCTTGATTATTAACATTTCAAACATTTTTAAAACCATCCACTAACTACTTAAAAATAACATTTTTGATATATTGATATATATAAGGCATAAAAAGGTATACAAACGTTACTGCAACATGTTTTTATAAATTTGAGAAAACTTTAAGAGAACTTTGAGAGAGCGTTAGTCAACGTTGTGAAAACATTTCCTGTGAGCTGTGAGAATAGGAAAGATAGGAGGAAACTGGATGTTCATGAGAAATCTGCTCTGTTCTTTTATTTTGTGTTTGAAAGTATGTAAAAGTTCCCTTTAGATCTTGTTTTTTAAATATGCTGTAGAAGTGACTAAAAGGTAAATGTGTATTTGTCTCAGTTAATTCCACAGATCTCCTCATTGTCCTGGTTCACCACCATAGTGCCTTTAGTGCTGGTGCTGAGCATCACTGCAGTCAAAGACGCCACTGATGACTATGTGAGACACACACACATGCACACACACACACACTTACTGTAACTTACTGTCAATCTTAACCCGCCCCCACACACACAAATTTACAATACACACATACACTTGAAATGTCCTCCAGTGCACCACAAGTACTACACAAAAAAAATGTCAGCCGCTCACAGTTGTCTCTTTCCATCACAGTTTCGTCACAAGAGTGACAACCAGGTGAATAACCGTCAGTCTCAGGTTCTCATCGGTGGCATGTGAGTTTTGTTCTTGCTTGTACTTTTTTTACTGTTTATTCTGTGACCACTTGTAACATGTGTACCTTTCACGAAGTGCCACACAAAACACTAATGAGTTTCCTTTATTCATTTTTATTCTGTTTCTCAGTCTTCAGAAGGAGAAATGGATGAATGTCAGAGTGGGTGACATCATCAAACTGGAGAACAATCAGTTTGTGGCCGTGAGTCTTTCTCTGTGGTGCTTTATGACATCACTCTCACCCTCTGTCTGAAGGGCCTTTAATTAAACACACTTTCTTAAAACTATATGTAACCTCCTTTTTTTCATCTCATCACTCTCAGAGTCTGCTTTTAGTAATTCATGCCTGTTTATTCACACCCACATTGTCTGATGGATTTAGTCCTTGAATACTCATGCTGCTGTAAAGCACAGTGTTATTGATCAAGTAACCGAGGTCTGGTGGTGATGTAACTCTCTCTCCTGAGGATAACTGGCTGTATATGTGTTACAGGCTGATCTGCTCCTGTTGTCCAGCAGTGAACCTCATGGCCTGTGTTACATTGAGACTGCGGAACTGGATGGGTACTTTTTTCTTAATTTATACTATAAATTTGCTGGGTTAGATAACATGAGTTTATGTGTCCAATATAGCTCAGTTCGGCTGTGTTCACACAGCAGCAGATTACAGATTTAGTTCTGATTCAGAGTGAGGAATGCTATTGTTAATCCCAAACACTGACTGTGTGGACACAGTTTACTCTGGTTTGTTTATACAGCTTTTGTTCATGTAGCTTTGTTTGTTCATTTGTTTGTTTCTCTGCCATAGTGAAACGAACATGAAGGTGCGTCAGTCTCTGTCTGTTACCTCAGAGCTGGGAGATCCTAATCACCTGGCCCAGTTTGATGGTATGAACATGGCATCCCTTTTGTGTGTGTGTGTCGGTGAGGAAGAGTGATTAACAAACAGTTTAAATGGTGAGAGAGAAAAAGAGAGTTTGTGTATGTGGTTGAAAAATAAATGGTAGAAAGAATTAGGGAGTTAAAAAGAAGTTAAAAGGAAAAGATGAAAAGCGATGGCAAGCGGGGAAAGCAGTGTGTGCGGTGGACAGTTTCTCTGCAGCGGCTGCCACGCAAACACACACTCACACAGCATCCACCCTGTGTCAGCACAGACCACCCACACTTCCTGTTTTTACACCAACAAAAAATTCCAGAGCTCATCAATGGTACAGAAGCCCGGAATGCTGCACAGTCGATCATAATCAGGTGCACACAGGATCTGAACATGCAAAATTCCACGGAAAGCTCGGCAGAATCGGAATACTCATTATTCACAAAGTCCTGCACATCCCCCTAACTTACGTGTGTTTGTTAATTAAATATTTTGGCTAATTTATTTAATATGCTTTTAGTTACCAATCGGAGAGTTTTACTCTCATCTCGGTATTACACTGTAAAATTCCCTTTAAAATTCCCTCAGAATTAGAAGCAGAGCCTCACCATAACGTGCATTATGTGAAAGTATACAGTTTTCATTGTAATATTATTTTGTAACATTTTGTCCTCTTTTCTCTGTGTATGTGCAGGTGAAGTGGTGTGTGAGCCCCCCAACAACAAGCTCGACCGTTTCTCCGGGACTCTGTATTGGAAAGACTGCAAATACGCCCTCAGCAACCAAAACATGCTGCTGCGTGGCTGTGTACTGCGCAACACAGAAAGCTGCTACGGCCTTGTGATATTCGCAGGTTGGTGTGTGTGTGGGTTTGACTTAACTTGAAACTCAAACATAAATTATAGTCAAACATGACGTGAGAGCATTTTAAATGGTCCTCAATAGTAAATAAGGTTCTTAAATTGGCCAAATCATGTTTTCTATCTAATAATTTCAGGGTTTGTGAAAATTAAAAAATAGAAAATATCATTAGCCTGCGATGTTCTCAATAAAATAATGAAGCAGTTTTATTTTAATGTATTTGTGAGTAATTATCAGTTTAACCTGTCGTAATGATGATGGTACCGCTCAGGTCCCGACACCAAGCTGATGCAGAACAGTGGTCGCACTAAGTTCAAGCGAACCAGTATAGATCGACTGATGAACACACTGGTGCTATGGGTGAGAGACTCTTCACAAACACACACACACAAATACAGTCACTTGTAAAAAGTACCATTGGATTTCAGATAACACATACTCCAATAACACTGTCTCTGTCAGGGGAAAAGATGCCATGTATTCTGATGAAATACTTTGGTCCATACATATATTTCAAATATATTGTTAATGTCTTTTTAACAGTTTTATCAGTGCCTGTAAAAGTATAAATTAGAGATTTTCCTGTCTGTTGACATCACTCAGGATAGTCGCTAATGAAAGTATTGTGTATGTATTCTTTAGGTGCTAGTAGCCAGCCAGTATAATCATGACATCATTTTCCTGCAGTTAGTCACATGGCATTTATGGCTCAGATGATTGGCTTAAAAAGTTGTGCTGTAGTTCCAACCAGCCGAACACTTCCAATTAAAAAAATGACAATGCTTACGGACAGCTTTCTCCAGATATTACAGAACTTATTAGAAAACTTCTCTTTTTTCCCTTTCTTATTTTCTCACTTCTTTATAGATTTTTGGGTTCCTGGTGTGTATGGGAGTGATCTTGGCCATAGGGAATGCGGTATGGGAAAAGGAAGTGGGTGCTCTGTTTCAGAGTTTCCTACCTTGGGACCCTCCGGTTGACAACTTCCTGTTCTCTGCCTTCCTCTCTTTCTGGTCATATGTCATCATCCTCAACACAGTTGTGCCCATCTCCCTCTACGTCAGGTGAGAGAATATGTAGAGAAAGATGTGTAGAGAGACAGATGATTTGTCAATTCCCTACAAAAACCCATTTCAAATCAATTTTGTGACATTCATGCAAATAAATAATAAATACATTTGCTAGTGGGGTAAGAAAAATAAACTTAATTTAAGATACATTTTTTGAAAACAAGTTTTACTACTAAATACAATTTTGCTTTGTGTAGCTATTAATCTTTTATGATATATATATATATACACATACATACACCCACATACTGTATATATACACATATAGAGAGAGAGAGATTTTTAGATTAGTGTACTGTACCCTAAGGAGAAAGAAAGTGTGCAAAGTTGCATCTTGCACCTTAATAATAGGGGTCACATCTATGATTTAGGACAGTTTGCTTAAACGTCAGCTGTGGAGTGTTTTTCAGACCACCTTTTTGTTGGTGGACACCCAAGTTCAGAACCATTTGAAACTAGTCTGAGTCTGCAACATACACATGAGTGTGATAGCACCCTAAGACATCAATTGTTTATTTTATTGTGATTTGTTTTTTTTCCTCAGACCATTCTAACAGGTAAGCGAGAGTCCCCCATGTGCTAGTCTCCCTTCTTTCTCTCTGAAATAACAACAGCCCCCCCATATTACATCATTCATGTACCGTAACAGCATTAAAGTACTCAGCCTAACCCGCCCCTTCTGATCCAGCTCTCTAAATGAGCACTAACTGCTGTCTGGTCCAACTCTGACCTGTACAGACCTTTACAGGAAGAACTAAATCATTCTCTGAACAGCACCATTGCACACACACACACACACACACAATCACAGACTCTGCAGCCTTTGTGCATTCAAATTGTGTCTGGAGGCGAAGAATAGGAAAAAACTGTATCTATACTTAAATTTTCAAAAATGAAAATTCTGTCATGATCGCTCTCAAGTTAAGAATGACATGAAGGCAGTAAATGATGATGAAATTTTTATTTTTGGTTGAGCTGTTCCTTTAAAGAATGGTGAATTGTATTTAACCACTATGCGATGTGAAGTTCTTTTTCTTTTGATGGTCTGACAGACTGCTGTGTTATTCTCTCTGTCAGCTTCATACTAAAACTGTCTGTACACCCTCAGTGTTTGTGTGTATGTTTAAAGTTTGATGTGTTTGTAAGGTTCCACCAGAAAGGTCACATTTGCAAAATAAAAAAACACAAAAAAATGACTTTTGCATTGTGATGATAAATTTATCTCTGTTTCTCTCTACCTGTATGAATCTTTTAGTGTGGAGGTGATTCGTTTGGGTCACAGTTATTTTATTAATTGGGACCGACGGATGTTCTGTAGCTGTAGCAACACAGCAGCGGAGGCCCGGACCACCACCCTTAATGAGGAGCTGGGACAGGTGGAGTACATCTTCAGTGACAAGACAGGAACCCTCACTCAGAACATCATGACCTTTAACAAGTGCTCCATCAATGGACATGCATACGGTGAGGCATGCAGACACACAAATAAATACATAATAAACAATATCATGTTTGGAAACTAGTTCTCATAGTTTCATAAGTTTCACCACTTTAAACTAAGCGGGTTGATGTAAACAGGTAAAATATGGAACCACGAACGCTTTGCACGGTGTGTCCATTAACAATGAAGATCTCTGTCATGTCATCGGTTAACATCTTACAGGAATAACCAATATTCACTGCAGTCTCTGTTATAGAGGGAGGAAAACGTTGCAATTATGAAATGAAGTAAACTGATATTTATGATATTTAAGATATTTATGGCACAGTTTTGTAAATTAAATGCAAATAATGCCTGTCGTTTATTTCACAGGTGAGGTGGTGGACATTTCAGGTTCTCAGCAAAAGGTGAGGGCAAGATTTACACTGCGAGTTGATTGGAGGTGTGGAAAATTACTGAGTGCACCTATATGCCTATATAGGTCTTAATCTAGTAGAAAATTACTGAGTGCACCTATATACCTATATAGGTCTTAATCTGGTAGAAAATTACTGAGTGCACCTATATGCCTATATAGGTCTTAATCTGGTAGAAAATTACTGAGTGCACCTATATGCCTATATAGGTCTTAATCTGGTAGAAAATTACTGAGTGCACCTATATACCTATATAGGTCTTAATCTAGTAGAAAATTACTGAGTGCACCTATATAGGTCATAATCTAGTGTTAGATGTAAATCCAGTGTCTTTGTGTCAAAGTTGCTCTTGACAAAGCTAACCGTTTATGTTATTATGAATCTATTAGAAGGCCCAGCCCCTGGACTTCAGCGCATGGAACCCCTTAGCAGACCGTGGCTTCTGTTTTTATGACCAGTCTCTGCTAGAGGCAGTGATGGTGGGAGAACCAGCCGTGCATGAATTCTTCCGTGTGCTGTCTCTCTGCCACACTGTCATGAGTGAGGAGAAGAGTGAGGGTACGAATCTGTCTTACTCACAAGCTGAAACCTAATATGAGTCCAGGCAGAGCTTAAATAAGGAAGCTGTTGCCTTTAATACTGTTAGAGGGAAATGATAGAGCAATTTTAGATTGTAATCTAATTACTTTATTTTGTTATCTGTCATTATTTTTCTTATTCTTTCTCTCTCTCTCTCTCTCTCTCTCTCTGTCTCTCTCTTTCTCTCTCTCTCTCTCTCTCTCTCTGAAGGAGAGCTGGTGTATAAGGCTCAGTCTCCAGATGAGGGGGCATTGGTAACAGCTGCCCGTAACTTTGGCTTTGTGTTCCGCTCTCGAACCCCCAATACAGTCACCACGCAAGAGCTGGGCAATGCAGTCACATACACACTCCTCGCCATCCTGGACTTCAATAACATTCGCAAAAGAATGTCTGTCATAGGTATCACAGATCATCCTTAGAAATCATTTGAATATGTCTGTCGAAAAGCACAATATGTAATTCATACAGAGGCCTGTGTGTTTACACACATGTATACACACAGCAAAATAGGGGAAACTGCAGAGTGTAGATTCTAAACATCTTTAAATGGTCATAATGCCAGATGGCATAATACTGTGAGAAAGAGAAACAGGCAGTGTAATTCCTCAGGGACTGAGTAATCTGGATGCAGTGTAAAAGCTTCCCTGCCAAGCTGAATAAATATGAGGAACATTAGCACTAATGTTGTGTGTGGCATAAACCCTCACATAACCCTACATAATGCCTTTCATAGTGGGTAAGTGGTGATCACAGTGTGACAGGCATTTCATTTGTGCCTGTATACAGTCAATTATTGTTGGTGGTTTGTGTTTATATAAAAAGAGTTTTTAAAGTGTAAGAGGAAGATGAAAGCAGAGTGTCTCCAAGCACATCCCTAATCGTGTGTGTGTGTGTGTGTGTGCGTGTGTGTCAGTGAGGAATCCAGAGGGCCGGATTCGTCTGTACTGTAAGGGCGCAGACACAGTGCTTTTCGAGAGACTTCACTCCTGCAATCAGGAGCTGATGAACGTCACTTCAGACCATCTTAACGTAAGTACTTGTGCTTTATTTCCTGTGTTTTTCTGTCAGCTTGTCTGTCTGTTTATGTGCTTGTGTTTGTATTCATGGAATTAAAATGCCCCACCAACATTTGCATGCACTATTCTTATGTAATTTCAGTAATATAATTTTTAACTGTAACTGTAGTCTGACTATAACTGTAGTCTGATTTAATCTTTGTCTAGCTAGTTACAAAATTACTCAAACACTTTGTGTATCGCGTCATTTATAAGTTAAACAACAGAGCCCTCTTGTGGGTCTTTTAATACTTAAAGTCTATTGGTTGCACTGGGTTCACTTAGTAATTATATTTACATTTATGCATTTAAAACACTTTAATCTAAAGGAATTTACAGTATTTTTAAGGTATTCTCAAATTAATATTAACATGTTTCCCTGGGGATCAAATCCATGTCCTTGGACTTGTTAGCAGCACACATCAGTAAAGCTACAGGAACCTATTTATAACATTATAACGTTATAACATCTTATTGGTCTTTGTTTGAACTCGCAATAGTATAGCAAAGATTAATAGCATTGTTAGAATGTTCTCTTTTTGTGAGCTAATGTTTGTACATGTATGCTAATGTAGGAGTATGCGGGCGATGGATTACGGACACTGGCTTTGGCCTATCGGGATCTTTCTGAGGAGCAGTGGGAAAAGTGGTCGGAGCGTTACCGTGGTGCTGACAAGGCCACAGACTGCAGAGACGATCGGCTGGCTGCCGCCTATGAGGAAATCGAACAGGACATGATGGTGTGTTTGTGTTTCAATATGCTGTTTTAGTTTCAGTTATGTTTCGTTTATAATAATGATCATTTACATGCCACCTGTTATAGCTGCTGGGGGCCACAGCCATAGAAGATAAACTGCAAGAAGGGGTTCCTGAGACTATTGCCATTCTCTCATTGGCTAACATCAAGATCTGGGTGCTAACTGGAGACAAGCAGGGTAAGAACTGTGTCTACATCAGGTTAACATCAAAAGAAAGAAAGCTGATTTAACTTGATCCCTTGGTCACAGATCTAAGATCAGCATGGAACATCAGTTTACTTCATTTCATAATTGCAACGTTTTCCTCCCTCTATAACAGAGACTGCAGTGAATATTGGTTATTCCTGTAAGATGTTAACCGATGACATGACAGAGATCTTCATCGTTAATGGACACACCGTGCAAAGCGTTCGTGAAGAACTCAGGTACAGCGTTGACATCTGGCCCGTCCATCTATTTGTCAGTTCGTGAAATATGAGGAGTGCCTTCCAACCACGTTTCTTTCATCCTGTCATCATCATCTTTTTTCCTGCGTCTTTACAGAAAAGCCCGAGAGCGGATGCTGGAGTCAGCACGCAGCAGAGATGGGGGAAAGGAAGCGGAAGCTCAAGGTTGGGGTGGGGCATGCGGCTTCGCCAATGGATGTGGAGACAGTGCTGCTACTCGAACGCCCGATGACAGTAAGAGCCCCACTCCTCAGGCCCCGCCCCCCTCCATGTTGGATTCAATCAGTGGAGAGTTTGCCCTCGTCATCAGTGGGCACAGTCTGGTGGGTGACACCTGCAGTCTGGGATGTAACTGGAGAATTTGTGGGTTTTAAGGAATTATGGAATTGTGTTCTAAATAAATGTATTGCACTTTATTTACGAGGTAATTTTCCCAAAAAAACATAATACATTTTTTAAATAAATAGGATCATATGTTTTGTGTTTGTATGGACACATAAGGAAATATCTCTGTCTCTCTCACAGGCTCATGCTTTGGAAGCAGATATGGAGCGGGAGTTTTTGGAAACGGCGTGTGCGTGTAGAGCAGTGATCTGCTGCAGAGTGACTCCTCTTCAGAAAGCTCTGGTGGTGGAGCTGGTTAAGCGGCATAAGAAGGCCGTCACACTCGCCATCGGAGACGGAGCCAATGACGTCAGCATGATCAAGAGTAAGACACAGTCTGCTGATTGTTTTTGGCTGGTCATTAGGATTGGTTAAGGTTTAGTTAGGTTTACTTTAAAAGTTGAGGTGTGGTTATATTTAAATTCAATATAAACTATTGGTTATTTCTTACCCTATTGACAAAACCTTGTTGAAATTAAGTTTGATGTGTGGTTAAAGCAAGAAGAAATGTTGTGCCAGTGGGTTAATCTGTGAGAGAGGATGGGAACAATGAGGGCATCAGTTAAACTTACAGAGCATACAGTAGCCCTTAATTTGACATGAATGAAACTGAGGTTGTAAGAGACAAACATACAATCTATTTGACAGGATAACACTGGTTGTAGAAGTTTTACTTTTCACATCTATACCATCAAGGCTTTACAACCTATTCAACGACCTGCACATCAGTCCCTCACAGCCTTGTTTTTATGTGCATTATATTAAATATGGCCTGAAAAGTCCAGACCGTAGAGGACCTGAGTGCCCCCATCACAAGGCCCACAGAAAGCTACTTTGAGATATTCGTTTGTTCTGTTGTTGTTGCATGTGGTTGTGTCACTTCCCTCGGCTGGGCAAAAACACTGCAGGCTTTCATCGTGGGCTCTCACGGTGTCACAACAGTGTTTCAAAAGGCTTCTGTGAACATGGATAACAACAAGATTTGACGGATGTGGTTTATGTCTAAATCTCTTTAGACACCATCCTGTTCTGTTCCTGCTCAGCACATACACGCATACACACGTTTTTGCCCTGTAATAAGTGATGTTCAATACACTTGTTTGTTTGATGCGGTGGGCGTGTGCCGGATTGCTGTTGTTTTGTTGGTGTGTAGAGGTCAAGTGTCAGTTGTGAAAGTACTGTTATTTTGTTTATGCATGTGACAGACAGTTTTATCCAGAGTGGCTTGGAGTATATTTAAGCTGTTGTATGTTGATTTCATGTGAATTCCTGTACATTCTATTCTATGGAGAATACACCTGATATTCTTTCTGTTGCCCTTATTATAGATTTGAATAGCTTCAACAGAAAATGTTTTTTAAATAAGAACAAATCATAATATTGTTTATGAAAAGATTCTTTGCCCTAACCGCTATAAGGAGTGTTTCTTCAAACTGACCATCTTTTAAGAAAATAGGTTTAGTAATCTGACTCTTGCTCATTTAAATGGGCTTTGCTGAATCCCTGATTAACCAATTTAACCCACCTGCAGATTTCCGTAAGTGAAACACAGCTGATCTGCTTCTGTTTTTCTGCTCATGTAGCTGCTCACATTGGTGTGGGCATCAGCGGTCAGGAGGGGATCCAGGCTGTGCTGGCATCAGATTACTCTTTCTCCCAGTTCCGCTTTCTGCAAAGACTCCTGCTGGTTCACGGCCGCTGGTCCTACCTGCGCATGTGTCGCTTTCTCTGCTACTTCTTCTACAAGAACTTTGCCTTCACTATGGTGCACTTCTGGTTTGGATTCTTCTGTGGATTCTCAGCACAGGTGAGAGCATGCAGAGTTTTGAGGTTAATGCAGTGTTTAGCATCAGGCATATGGGCTTTGTGGATATTTTAGATCGGAAAGGATCAGAAGCAACAGGCCTCGTCAATGATCCATGTGGTCCCTCAAATTTCAGCACTGTGGAAGAAGATATTTGGGTGCCTGATTTTTGTTAGGTGTAAAAAGTTTGAGGCTGCAGAAATTATCCACTCGCATTTAAATCTGGTCTTTCCATGTTTGTATAAAGTACTAGGCAGGTAAAAAGATTTATCTCTGCAAGTAAGCCAAGATTGGCCACTAAGGCCCCTTGTTTGATACCCCTGTGAATTGTATTTGTATGAGTAAATGAGATGATTGTTTACTATTGTTCTTTTATTTAGACTGTTTACGACCAGTATTTCATCACTCTCTACAACATTGTATACACATCCTTGCCTGTGTTGGCAATGGGCATCTTTGATCAGGTACATAGTAAAGCATCTGTATTTATGCAGATAATATCAAATCATTTGTGTTTTTAATAGGAACTAACTTCTACCTCAAACCCCTCAGGATGTTCCTGAGCAGAGGAGCCTGGAGTATCCAAAGCTGTACGAACCCGGACAGCTGAACCTGCTGTTCAACAAACGAGAGTTCTTCATCTGCATTGCACAAGGGATATACACTTCAGTGGTTCTGTTCTTCATTCCGTATGGAATTCTCTCTCATGCCACACAGAGCAATGGAGTTCCCCTTGCAGACTATCAGACTTTTGCAGTAACTACGGCAACGGCTCTTGTCATCGTCGTCAGCGTACAGGTAAGTCAATAACTCAACGTCGGCCAATAGGGCTATTGGCTGTTATTACAGCCAATAGGGTTTAAAGTCATAAGCCATGATTCGCTACTTGGTATTGTGGGAGGGGAATTTGTGTAGAATCTGTGTGATTATATGTTTAAAAAGCTAACTGGTTTTGTTGCTTGTTTATAGATTGCTCTGGACACTGGTTATTGGACAGCTATTAATCACTTCTTTATATGGGGATCTTTGGGTACCTATTTCACTATCCTCTTTGCTATGCACTCCAGCATCCTGTTCAGCATCTTCCCCAAGCAGTTCCATTTCCTCGGTGAGGCAGCACCTCAGCCCACTGTGTGGGTTTGAACACAAACATCTTGCATCTGGAAATCCTGGTCAGGTTTTACAAAAAAATGACTATAAATAAATGTATTGTTAATGCTTTCATAAAGGATTTCCTTCATTAATTTGGAATTTCTGGTTACACAATTTGACAAACAAAATGAAATAAAAAAAAAAACCCGCTGTGTTACAGGAATCATTGACCCAAATATTTAAATCAATCTCTTTGACAATCTTTAATATGTTAAACACACTACAGTACTATAGGGAAACTGGACTGTAGGATGTTAAATGGCATATTGTTGTCTTGATCATTTGTGTAAATGTGTGGTGTATTTTGTTTTGTTTGCGTGTGTGTGATGTGTTATGGCCGCAGGAAGTGCTCATAACACACTGGGGCAGCCGGTGGTGTGGTTAACCATTGCTTTGGCTACGGTAATCTGCATTGCCCCAGTCCTTGCCTTTCGCTTCCTCAAACTGGACCTTAAACCTCAGCTCTCAGATACCGTAAGTGTGTTCGTGACCTTTCTGTATCTGTCTTGGGCCAGACATTTTCTTTTTAAATGTATATGGTTTAAATAAAACCATAATTTTGTACATGAAGGCAAAGTGTTTTATATTGTCTTATAATAATATATTGAGACTATTTACTGCACATGGTTGCATGCAAATTTCATTTTGCATTTGCAAGTTCCTTTTTTTTGCTCCATGTATTAATCATGGAAATGAGGTTCTAGATTGTTCCCTTGGGGCTGCGTTTTCCGCAAATAAGATCCAGATTAAAGTTTTACCTACTCAAACATGTCCTGAGGGCAGAAAGAAAAAATGGTTTCGGCTTTTTTACAAATACATTAATTATATTATCGAAATACATTAAGACAATATACAGTAAATGCACCCACCTCACCGCGTGAAGTATTTTCCCCAAAATAAGTCTCAGCCAGGAATTTGCTCCAAAATTTCATAATTTCATTGGTCATCTCTGTAAACCAATTATTTTTCTTAATGTCCTCATAAATGTGTCTGATCTACTTTTTTGGTTCATAGCAGTAGGTTTGGTTTGACTCACATCAGTAGGTGTGACATTGTTTTGGTTATCCCCTTACAGTCATCTTTGCCCCCTTGTTGCTCTTTCACTCTCCCTGCAGGTGCGCTACACTCAGCTCGTGCGGCAGAAAAAGCGGAAGCCCTGTGGCCGCGTGGGTCGTGGACTGGGCGGGGCTGGAGCAGCTGGTGGCAGCGCTCTGGGTCGTCTGGGGAGGGGAGGCTCTCGGCGCTCTGGTTACGCATTTGCCCATCAGGAGGGTTTCGGCGAGCTGATCACGTCAGGAAAGAACATGCGGCTGAGCTCGCTGGCTCTCGCCACGTTTGCCTCTCGCCACAGCAGCAGCTGGATTGACACTCTTCGCAAGAAAAAACACGTAAACAACACGTATAATACACCGACCTCTGGAGATGGCCATACGGCTTCCAGTCAAGCTCCACCCCTTTCCACATCTTCCTCATTGATTGGCCCTCAGGATGCAACCTCATGCGAGGCAGGGCAGGCGTGTAGCGAACCTGTCCTCACTAGCAGCCTTGATAGTGTTGCTCTTAGCACATTTAGGTGTACAGACAGAGAGGCTGGAGCATGTAGCGCTGGAACTGGGCAGGTAAATATAAGCATGAAAACATTTGCATGAAAACACAAGCAGTGATTGTATACAGTGGTTGTATACAGTGCTGCCATGCCACATACACATATATAGGCTGTTATATGGGAAACACTCGATTCTTGAGGCCTGAGACTAATTTTAAAATATTGTGAATTATCATAAAAAAAAAACAATTTCCCCTAAGGACCAAATGACAGGAAACAGAAAACTATTAAAAACACTTTCATTTCTCATTTTTTGCACATAGTAGTGTCTCTGTTGTAGCTGTTACAGGTTCCCCAATATTTAGGAGACCCTAGTGCTTTTCAAATGGGTTATCAAATTTACATACCTGTGGCTGTCAGTATTATACATATATGATTGTCATGTGATCATATAGAACTGTAAATGGAACTTACCATGATTATTCGTCCTTTCATTGAAAACTGAATATTGGTTCTGCTTTAGGAATCATTATTCGTGTTGAGGGGTGCTGGATCTCGGATCAGTGGTGCTGGCAGTCCTGGACCACCTCCCATTGCAGAGGAAACTACCAATGGCGAGTGAGAAACAGTGACTGACGGGTGGCTAAACCAATCCTTGATGTGGATCCTCGCACCTTGTGGTCATTGTTAGGCCATGTTTCTGAGGACACAGCCAGTGAAGACAGCACTGGACATACAGTTATGGAGTAAAAATATGCTTAAAACCGACATTCAGTGGGCAAACAGTGTGTTCAAACAGTACAAAGAGTTTTAATTGTGGTGACATTCCCTGTATTTTACACATTCTCAGATATCTTGTCTTTGTGGGGAACTTATTGTGGGGAGCTGTTTGATCTGTTTAAGTCTGAAAAAGAGTTTTTTCATTCTAGCTAAGCGGTCAAAACATCAAACCATTATATAACTTTGCCAGTGGTAAAATACCACACACCTCTCTGTCCATATAGCTGCCGTCAATTCCTCTTGAATGCAAAATTGCAGTATTATATTTTTAAATGTAATATTTAAATGATATTACATAATAATATGAAACTTAATTGGTCTTTTTCAGAGACAAAGCCAGCAAAAGTTAAAGCTATAGACTCTAAAAAAGCATGTCCCTTTTTAATTATTGATGAGTATCACATCTGTTTTACACCGCACAGGTTAGCAGTGTAGCTACAGTAGCACCTGCCATAGTCTTTACTGCATTACTGTTGCAGCTCTAAACAGAAAATAAAGATTTATAATATATCCAGAATTAAGTAATTATGTTTCAGCTATTTCTGGTTATACACCAACCAAAACCCGTTGGGAACTTCCTGTGCAAGGACGGACTTCCCAAAAATACGACAATGTTAACTTACCATCTACATCAAGAGGCAAAGCCACTACATCCCACACTCTGTCCTTTATTAATGCGTATAAAATAACGTTTTATGCAACGCTTGTACACTCCGGTGCTGCTTGCAGTGTCAATACTCTAACTTGTTAATATAAGCTGGTGTAAAAAATACGCTTTGCTTGCACCTGCGGTGTAAAACAGGCCCTTTCTGAAGTAAATGGCACACAGCATCACCCTCAGCCATATTAAATCCTGTTATGTTTTACTTGTCTTATGTTTTACTTATCTGTAACCTCAGTCAGCTCACAGAATGTCTGTATCTGCATATGATGGGAGTTTTAACCAGACTTCCTTTTATCTCTCTTTCAGTTTCTTTGTCTTGTTGTCTATAGCTGTTGGGCTGTTGTCAGCTTGAACAAAGTTCATAACAGGTCTTAACTCACTGAATTACTTCACCTTTTACTTTACTTACTTTACCTTTTATAAGCAGTGCTTAAGCCTGGTAACAGCCTGTCCTCAATGTTAATTTCTCTTTCAACTTTGCTTGTAGATGAAACAAAATGGGCTGCTGATAAGTGAACTTTCCCATGTACTGTTGTGATAAGGACCTATGGGTTTGTTTGACAGAGAAACTGGTTCACCAACTATAGCTTACAACCACAGATTTGTTCTTCTGTCCCCACTGTTAAGAATAGCACTAAGATTCTGTGTTGAACGAAACATTATAGTTCTCAGTGAGAGCGTGACATTACCGTAGTGGATGAAACCCTTCCTTCCTCATCCAGCTTTTTGCACCATATTGGTGCTCGAACCCTGAATGTCTGTCTAGACTTCAAGCTGATTGACTGTATGTCCAATTCTTCCTAACTCCTAAACTCTGCTGTGCTGGACCCTTGTGGGTCTAGATGTTTGCCCAACAGTTGTGCATTGATCCAGTGGACTGTCACAGTGAATGTTTGGACTTTTTGTGAAGTTGAAAAAAGACGTTCCTCATAACAAATACCAAATGGAGACCATTTTGGTCTAATTGTGGCCTTCACCAATGTTTGAATTGAGGTTAATAGGCTAATAAGAATGTAAAAGTGGTGTGTTCGTTTTTATCGTGAATGAGTGGGACCAATAGAGTCAAAGTTGGTGTTTGAAAACTTAATGAGCTTCTTGGTACTTGCCATGCACCTTGTGTAACTTAGTTCTAAATCTCATACTGATCAATAGAGAGAACAATTCTATGCCTTAAAGGATAAATGTGTCAAGTGTTTAAAATGTGTATCTCTTCCCCATTCACAGCATAAAATCATTTCATCTAATACAGTAAGATTGCATCTATTAGAGTAAGAGGTGTAGAAACAGCTCAAAATCGTATAGGTAGTATTTAAATAAAGCGAAATTAATGGTCCATTGATGATCTGTGTTGTAAACAGTAGAATCTGCTTTTGTGAATGGGCCGTGTGAAAAAGAAAAATATTAAATGACTTCAGGCCAGTAAAAAATGATCTCGAGTCTGTGTATGTGTGAATGATAGGAAATAGTTTCCAAATCTTTAAAGAAATTATGTTATAAAATTATTATTGTAAATATTGTACTACACAAATACAATGTAATTTTGTGCAATGACACAACTGATTAAATTTGATCTGATTTTGAATTTTGTTGTAAATTAAGATTACTTTAAAATATTTTAAAGTATTTTAAATAGGAATTGTTGCTCCATCAGTATTTAATAAAAAAAGTTTAATTGGTTAACATTTTTTTAAATCAGAAGGTATAGTTTTTTTGTTTATATGCTCACACACACACACACACACACACACACATATATATATAAGACTTCATGCCTAATGAATTTTTCTGCTCAGATGTCTTTAGTACTTAAATTCTGTTTATTTTCTGGCGACCCCTTTGTTGATGTTATAAGATATTGTAAGAGAGGACACGTGTATTTCTCTATAGAGGTTTATAAACTTGACCGCAAACAGAAATACTGTGTTTTACGGTCTTTGACTTGTCAAATAGTGACTTGTTTGTCTTTGCGGTTCAACAGTTTCGCAAGAACGGATTTGTTGGTAACAGCTAGAATAGTTAAATATTGTGAGGGGAAGGGGCTGTGCTCCTCTGGACCTGTCATATATACAAGCTGCTTACCCAAAGTTATATCTTGAAGCTACTGAAAATGTTTCGGTCACAGACGAATAGATGCTTGTGCGATATCTGAGCAATGAACGAAGATTTTAACGAATAGTTTCACATGAACTATTTGCACGTATAATCTTTAGTGTTACTTTTGTTGGGTTATTTAAATGTTGACGTCTTAACATAACATGTAAACACGTTATTGAATGGGTTAACATTATGACCTTTAATATTTTTGTGGCCGATTCTACTGGGAAGCGAGATATATAATGTGGATCCGATCTACGTTCACGTTGCTTTTCTGTGTATTTGCTGCGATTAAAGTTCAATGTTATGGAGACGATGAGCTGTGTCCTCGAAAAGGTAATTCGTCTCTTACGTTTAAAAAACGAAACTATAATTGTTTTGGTGAATGCTTTGCTGAAATCACATAAATTATTGTATGTTTCTTTTGCATGTATTGTTCACAGTTAATTCTGGGTTTTGACCAATGCGCTGTTTTCTCGTGCTATTATCAAATAAGCGTGAAGTTTAATCTCAGATGTGGTTTAAGGATCCGTTTCTGTGGTTAGTAGATAATAATTAGTGTAATTTTGTTACAACCACAAAGTAAGTGAGTTGTGGTAATTTTGGTAGATACTACTTTTATCTTTTAAAAATAAGTTAATCACATTTTTGGATCTTTAAAGCAATTTAACATTAGAATTGAATGCGTTTAAAGACACGAGTAACGGGAGAGCTTGCGTTCCACAGGCAGAATATGAAAGACATTCTTACACATTTGAGAGGGAATTTTCCTGTTAATACTAAAGCAAGCTGAAGTATGACACGTAAAAAGAGACTGATTTTATTTTTATTATAGACTTACTTTTTTTTACGCTGATGCAACATGATCTGAGACATAAAATGACAGTCAGAAAGAAAGTGTTTGAGGGGAAGAATCTGGGGATCTTATTAAAAGGAACTGAAATCAAAAGTAGCTTTTCATTGCATAATTTTGTTCTATATTTATCTAACTCAATGAACTGTGAAATGTATATACTTACATATGTACCTATATTGAACCATCATGGACCCAGACTTTTGAGGTCAGTACTTGACATATTTATTTGTTGTTGTAAATTTGACTACTGTAAATTTGTCTTTTTCAGAGCCCCCACCTGGAGTATTGGTATTAAAGCTAGGAAGCAATGTTGTGATTGGCTGCAGGGGTGATGTCACTGTGGACGATGTGCCATTGGTTTCAGCCACTGTGATGCACAAAAAACAGAGAAACAGATCAGAAACTCTCAGCTTTACAACCCAAAGAGATAAAGTGTATGTTGATGTTAATGATCAGATCAATGTCAAAGGAACTGCTACAAGTGGAACATCCCAAATGGTTGCTGATTCTGTTAAATATACTAAAGCTAAACAGGACACGATGGTCACTGTTAAACCCGCTGTAACTCAAAGAGAAGATCAATTCACCTCAAGGCGTGTTTTGCGTACTGTCAATCATCCTGCCCAATCAGAGAAGGTGGGTGGAGCTAGACGGGAGGTAGAGGCCTATAGTGTTACCATGGGGACAGATTTCTTTTCAGAGCAAGATGAATATGATGACTACGCTTATGAAGAGGAAGGGTCCAGAGTGACCAGAGGCATCAAAAAGCGAACACGATGGACTCTGAATGGCCGACAAGTGCGAGTGGGCGTGGAAAGGGGAGGGGTTTTAAGGCTTCCCCACCTTAGTTTGTCCAGCGCTGGAAATTACAGCTGCTACAGAGGAGAGAGACTGATGTCAACCATTAACATCAGTGTAGGGGGTGAGGACTTCTTCCACAAGCTGATGCACTGATGAGTTATTTAAAGATATATCCAAAATTATGCACTTTCTTGTTGTGTTTTTATAGTGTCTCCAGAGAGACCCACACTCTATTGCTACAGGAAGTATCACACTAGCAAGGTCCGCTGTGACTGGACATCCAAACAACCAGTGACCCCACGGCCGATGTGTTATCTACTTCTTAGAAGAGGGTGAGTGTGTGTGGTAAATAGAAAAAGACGACACATTTATTTTTAAGTAATCAGTACTTTACTTAGATCTCTTTTAAGTGTATTAAAAGGTGCTGACACATGTAATTATTCATTCAATACAAAAGGAGATATTTAAAGAGTAAAAATTGGTGCGCTTTATTTTGAATCTGACTTTAGCCTTCAGTTCAAATTTGCATATGAAAAATTGTATCACTTTAGGTTGGCTGTCCTTGGTCTTTGCATATCTAGTGCATATCTAGAAATTGTCAATTGTCAAATGACATCATACTTAGGTTCAGAGGTAGAGAATTTTAGTGAATAATTACTTTAATTTCCACCTGTCGTAAGGCTTTATAAGACTTGAAGTTTAGTGTATGTGCTGTATGGAGTACTTTTTTTTTAATAAGTTTGACTTTAATTAAACTGCCCAATACATTTTACAGTTTTTTGTTCCACAAAAAATAACACGCATCTTATTCTCCTTTTGTCTCCAAAGATTCTTTGGTGATGTCACTCGTATTCCTTGTTCCTTCTCTCGCTTGCGGTGTTGGTGTGCTTTCACCGTGGAGGAGGGCGACAAGACCCTCCACATGGCAAGAATGTGTGTCACAAACACAGCAGGCAACACCATCAGCCCTGAAATCAACTTCAGGCTATATGACATCAGTGAGTGGTTGTGTTTCTCTCTTGCAGTAGCTAGTTTCGCTGTTGATCATCTAGAAAGGAAGTGGCACCTACTTTTAAATGTGTTCTAAGCAATATTCTTTAAGTGGAGTGGCACACAGAAAATATCCATATTACCCAAAGGATTACACTGAAATAGATATCCTTTATTGTTCAGCCAATAAGAACATTTTGAGGTTGTCAATCATTTTGTGTGAAAAGCAAACAGGAAGCTGAGTATGTAATTTTGTACCATTGTTTTCATCAATGACTAGCACCATAGTTGTTGCTATTATCTTATAACATCTTTTAAAAGGAGCTTTAAAAAGCTCTTTATTGATTTTTAAATAACAAATCTCTTGTCTTCTTTGTAGTTAAGCCAGACCCTCCATCCAAGGTGGAGGTAACAGCAGTTGAAGGCCAGCAGCATATGCTTAAAGTGTCCTGGTTTTATCCCACTTCCTGGAAATATGGCTACTATGTCCTGCATTTCCAACTTAGATACCGCCCACGACAGACAGAAAATGTAATATGGCTATTCTAGAGATTTCCTGTGTGCAGCTAATAGATGAATCAGTGACCACCTAATTCTCTCTACACATGTGAATTGTAGCATTGTGTTCATATTAGTTGCTTGTATGTGTGTCTAGTACCAGTCAGTGATGATCGGTGAAAGCTTGGACAGACGACTGTCTTGGACGATTTTTGATGCTCTGCCTCACACTCAGTATGAGATTCAGCTTCGGGCCAAGGATGAGTTTGACGGTTTCTGGAGCGACTGGACTGATGCTGTCTTTGCGCTCACCTGGTCAAGTAACGATATACACATTGGTATGTATGTGCACATCTGTATTTATCTCCATTAAAATGTATCATGAACCTGTTAATTAAATTAAAAAATAAAAATCTGGTAAAAAAATTTAGTTTTTCTTTTTACTTTGCAAAATTTAAAATTTCGATCATTTTAAATCTGAGTCACATGTATACATTTTAGGGAATAAGCTAACACACAAACACATTAGAGATCAAATGTCCTATTATATTATTGAATAATGCTGTAGGAGGAACAAATAACAGATTTGTGCTTGCAAAAATTTTAACGTTCCCCTTAAAGACTCTTGTTTGTACATTTGTATGTTTGGTTGCTGTGTTTGTCTGTAGCTCCTGAGACTACCACCACTTCAGAAAGCAACAGCCTGGTAAGTTCTGTCAATGTAATATCAAACACGCATCAACAGAATCACATTAACAATCACAGCTAAAACCTAATGTTGCACCTAATGTTGTTTCAGGAGCTCTTTGAGGTGTTTCCAGAAGGTTCAGGGGGATCTGGAGAAGGTCCCGGTATAAGTGAGTTTTGGGGTGACCTTAACATGCCTCATTCTTCTAATGTTATTGTTGTGGATAACACATGTTAATTTTTTAATGAAATGAGATTGAGAATATGGTGGTACCTTACTGGAAAAACTAAACAGGAAATAGTTATCCATAACATTCCTGAAGTTTAACAATGTGCTGTAATTTACATGTTCCTGTCCAAATGCCCCGGCCTTCAGTGGCATTTCACCTCTGTCCTAACAAGCTCTGTCTTCCTCTCAGGTTCAGTGGTTATAGTCGGAGCTGATGATAATTCTGCGGTCTGGCTGTACGTGTCGTGGGTTTTTGGGCTTTGTTGTTTTGCAGCCGTCATCATGCTCACAGTTTATGTCTTCAGGTATAACTCTTCTCTTTTTTGGAGCATGACAAAATCTCTGTTATGAGTTGTTATTCTGATGAAGAGACAGACCTCTGTGTGAATTTTCTTCAAAATACTCCAAAAATAACCACATGAAAGATTAGAATAACGTGAGCTTGAGTTAATAACGATAATATGTATTAATAGTGTTCCTTACGGTGCAAATTTCTCATGTTTCGATTTTACTTCTTCATTGTGTTTCTTTTCCAGGCGTAAGCTACGCTTTGTGTCTACAGTAGGAAAGCAGAGTTTGCCGTTTTCTTCCCTCCCTCATTCCTCTCTCCCTCTTCCACCCCCCGCACTCTCTGAGCAGCTCCCAGAGGAGGGAAAATCTCTGATGTCTCCTATCAACCAAAGCCAGCAGAACTTCCTTCCTGTTCAGCAAGAGGAACAGGAGGGCATTCACCTGCATAACATTGACTACTTCCTGTCTCCAGGGACATGGGGTGTGTCATGAACTATAAGCACTTCTTCAAAAAGACATGAAGAAATAAACATTTGCTGTAGTAAATACAATGTAATTTCTACTTTTTTTTGTTATACTGGTTGGAAGGACGAATCAACTCTTGTCTTTTGCTCTGTCATACTCTGTGGCTTTATATGATTATGACCTCATAAAAACTAAACTTTTGTATTATTGTGTACACAAACCAGATCACTATCAAAGACTCTGTTGTTTGATTTAATCACTTACTTTTTTTATTGTTTTTTGTTGAAACTATCAAAAATATTTCCATGTAATGCTTTAGCATTGGTTGAGCTTGGCAATGGACTAAGTAAAAGATTTTTGAATCGTTTACTTTTACTCCTGTTGAGTGTGTCTGGTGGATTTATTCATTGAGTGAAGAATGTGGTAGATTTATACTTTGACATTGCTTTGTGCTTTTTAATCTGTTGATTTATCTGTTAAACATAATGCATCAACATCACATTTAGGTTTTTAACTTAAATTGCCCAATAAAAAGTTTGGACTTTAATCACAGACTAAAAAACAGCAGATTTCGATCCTGAACCATATAAAGTTGTGTTCAATAGTTTTCGAAGGTCCGTGGCGCCATCTAGAGTATCATTAGCTCAGAGCATTCTTTATAGCCACGCCTCCTATAATATAAAATATATAATGTATATATATATATATATATATAATTCATACACACACACACACACACACACATATATATATATATATATATATTTAGACCACTTAATGATTGTTATTGGGACACTGAGACTTTCAATAAGTATAACAAAAATGTTTCAAAAAGAAAGGCCTGTATTTTGTTGCAATTATTACAGAGCTGGCTAACAATGTGGAATACAATGGTAACACAATGTTAAACCCTTAGTAAATTATTCTCTGATTTTATCAAGTCACTCAGTAAGTACCAGGTTTTGAGCTTTGTATTTATTGTTCTTCCATTATGTGCAATAAATGCACTAAACAAAATATTTATAATAGATTTATAATAGATACAATAAATTACACTTTTATTAACATACCATATCCAATCATAAGCTGTCATGTCCAAACTTGATTCTTGCAAATTACAGTTGGAAACTGTACAAAAACCCCAACAAAAACACTTTGACCTCCTCTAAATTTCCACTGACATACAAACTTAACCACAACAGGTAATTTTAACAAATTACCCTGAAGATGAAATTTCTGTCAAAATGAATTCCACATTTTGCTTTAATTTATGATATGGCTTTTCTCCATTATGCACTCTCTTGTGTTTTTTGAGGTCTCCGAAACAACCAAAGGTCTGTTCACAGTCTTTGCACTTATAGGGTTTTTTTCCAGTATGAACTCTTTGGTGCCGTTTCAATGCGTTCGCTGTCACAAACGTATCGCCACACTCACAGCATATGTAAGATGTCACATCATTATGTATTTTCTGGTGTTGTTTTAAACTGTACAGCTGTTGAAAACTTTGTCCACACAACGAACACAAGTATGTCTTCTCATCTGTATGAATTTTCATGTGTCGTTTTAAGTGCGACCCCAAAACAAACGTTTTACCGCATTGATCACAGTTAAACGATCTTACTCCAGAATGGGAGCGCAGATGGTCTTTGAGACCGCCTGCCGCAGTAAAGCCTTTTCCACACTGCATGCACGTGAAAGGCCTCTCTCCGGTGTGAATTCTAATGTGTTTAGTCAAATTTGGTTTATGTGTGAAACGCATTCCACACTGAGGACACGTGAAGGGCTTCTCTCCTGTGTGATTTCGTAGGTGCTTATTAAGATGCCCGTTATGGGTAAAACTCTTTCCACAGTGATGGCACGTGAAAGGCTTCTCTCCCGTGTGGATTCGTAGATGCATAGTAAGGTTTCCCTTGAGTGTGAAACTCCTCCCACACTGAGAGCAGGTAAAAGGCTTCTCTCCAGTGTGAATTCTAATGTGTTTATTTAGGTCTCCTTTCTGTGTGAAACTCCTTCCACACTGAGGGCACGTGAACGGCTTCTCTCCAGAGTGAATCTGCAGGTGCTTGCTGAGGTTTCCGTTGCTTGTGAAACTCTTTCCGCACTGATCACAGGTGAAAGGCTTCTCTCCAGTGTGGATTCGTAGGTGCATTTTAAGGTGTCCTTTCTGAGTAAAATTCTTTCCACATTGAGGGCAGGTGAAAAAATTTTTGGCCCCTGTTATTAGGGCAGTTTTTTGTAAGAAATCATTTTCCGTCTGTGAGGAACTTAAAGAGCGATCTGCAGTTGTGAAGTCATGATGTTTCTCCTCCACATTCAGTTCTTGTCTTTCTTTCTTCACTTCCACCATGTCTGAAATAAAGATTGATATGATTATAATTTGATTCTGTATGTAGTATTTTGTGATTTACAACTTGATTCTGACTTGGTATAACACTAGCCATACAGAGGACATGTATGGACTTTCATTCCAAAGCAATGCATAGTGCAATCCAAATAAGAAAAATTATGCCTTTGAATCGCTCTTTGAAGGTAAAACAATTATGCTAACTATATTTTAAGTTCGTTTCAAACTGAAGTTCCCAAAACAAAAAATTGACATTATTATTTTTATATTATTATTTATTATATTTGTTTTCCAAATTGACATTATTTTTTAGACCTACAGCCTTTTTAACCCTACGAAGTTTTCCCTGCGAATGCGTAAAGGGAAGAGAGGATGCTAAAAAAATAAAAAGCGCCCATAAATGTTGCTCGAATACTAACATTTACATGAATATCGCAATACTTGGAAATTAATCGATAAGCCTTGATAAATGGTAATTGTGTAATGCTATCAGATGAAAACCAAATGCTGTGTAGTTATAATCATCTAGAACAGCAGTTTTCAAAGTCAGTTTACTTTTATCTGTGTCCCTGCGATTTGTTTACGTCACTTATTTATCTAAAACGCATTACCTTGTTATTCTTGATCAGTCATCGAAGATGAAATAATAATGTATCTATTTGTTCCTTACAGTCCTATTTTCTTCTCTCCGCAGGGTTATGTGGCAGCTGTTGCTGTGTTTGTTGTGGTCTCACAAGCTACTGGCGCATTGACGCCTTCTAGTGACTGGGAGCCTAAAACAGCCTTATGGGGCGACGAGAGCTATATAAAAATTAAAATTTAATAATTTAATTTATATAACGTCGTTCCTTTATTGACTAACTGGCATTGGTGAATATGTATTATTAATTTAATGAAAAAGCTTGTACTATAGCTGTAATTATCACAGTACATTATTAGGGCAAATATTTGCATGTCTTTTGTTAACCCACTCTGTCATTTTCAAATATTGATTCTGGCTGATTCTGACCCATTAACTGCTAAGATCCAAAGTGGAGCCAAGTTGTGAAGATTGAATGTGATCTGTACATTGTATTGTAGGATGAGGAGGGTTGTAGTACCACCAGGCTTGATCAACAGATGGTGCTATTCATCTTTAAATTGATATGTAGTTTATTCAGTTCTTCTATTGGTTACCAGACCTATTGAATATAGTGTTGTTAGACAATAAATCACACAAGCTGATCTTTATTACAAGTATTCTGATGTGCTAAACAAGTTTTCCATGTAGACTTCTACTGTTTGTGTTCTTCCATCCATCTCGCTGCTTCTGTGGATTTAGTGACCTTGACTAATGTCATCGGTTTCATTTAGTTCTATTCAATAAAGTACGTCAGTTCTTGAAAACAAAATGTGAGAAAAAGTGAAAGCGATTTTAACACACTGTCTTTGACTCTCTGTCTGCTCTATGTGTTTTTGAGGAATACCACTCGATAGTTTGTAAAATATATGCCGTCAACCATCAGCGTTCATGGATCTATGCTGTGAAGTTTGAACACAGAACGAAAACAGAGATAGCTGGTGAGCCGTAGTGACATGTTTTGTCATTGAGAATTGTGTTCTTGGGAATTAAAGAAACAAGAACTGCAATTAACCTGTTTTTTGTAGTTGTTTAATGAAGAAAAACTGCAGACGTCTAAACCCATTTTCTCTGAGGAGGATCTCTCCTGCATTGAGGTGCTGTGATATCTTGGCTAAACCAGTTATGCATTCACTGTGTATGAAACCCGTCTGCTTGACTTCTGGGCCACCAGGACTGATAATGTATCTGAGTTTCGGCAGTGTCCCATTTGTAGGCCAAGATCTTCTGAATCAGAACCTCCATGCAGCCTCCATGTGTTGACAAGGTTTTCCTGAAGAACACAAATCAGTAAGATTTATGCAAGTTGGAAGTATGCAGTTTGTCTAAAAAGAAACAAAACATGAAAATCATAACCTCTGTCCTAGTAATGAGATCGTATAAGATCAGACGGTTAGATTTTTTACTGTCAGATATACGAAATTAAAACTATTGTCAATGGAGATTTTTTTTGACAACTTTACATGTTTTAGCAGATGCGTCCTTAAAGCAACTCAAAAACATACAGTGTTGTTGTGGCTCATGTACTTATATAATCCATATTCATACTATAGATGATTTATACTATAGACACATACTCATATAATCATGCTATACATGTAACAGAATGGTTCCTGCGTATTATACATTATATTTCAGTCATAGTACAGCTTTTCTCTGTTTCCTGACAAAGTTCAAGACTGCGCTAGTACAACAAAAACCTTTTTTAATTCAATAAATGATCAAACCATAAAGCATTTTAAGGTGAGAAGAATTTGGTACATATGATTTGAACAGAAGTACTCAACAAAAAAAACTGAGAGAGAGGGGTGTAAACGTATAAACAGGCCCGGATTGTCCATCGGGAGCACCGGGAGGATTCTGCCAGCAAACCTTTATTTGTTTATTTATTTTTATTTATTTCATATTATTGCCCACGAACTAAAGTGATCATTTCCGAATTCAGCATTCGAATAATTAACTAAATAATAATAAAAACTTTAAAACGTTCATGAATATAAATTTGTTAGTTTTGACTGGCAATGTTACGGTTGATTTACGTCCTTTGCTCGTCCCCGCCAAAGCGGTTAAAGAGATGAGAGGATGAGAGAAAGAGGCCAGGTGGAGCAGAAAGAGAAAATTAAATTGCTTCAAGATAAAGCAGCGAAATGTTGCAAAATTTCTCATCTGTTCAGGGCTTTAAGTGCAAGTCAGTTTTATATGTAAATATTGTAGTGTCTTTGCTTTGTTTTTCTTTATTGAACAAGCAAATAGCTTTTAAGCGGTAGCGCCCCTACTATCATCACTTAAAATACTATATGCTAAAAGACAATAATACTATTTACTGTAACGTTACATGTGTATTTTTGCAGACAAATATTCACATTATTTTAGATAGGTAGGAAGTGAGCAGGGAGACAATTGCTATGGTGCAAACAACAATAAAAACATATAACATAAAATGTTGTGAAAATGTTCAACTTGAACTATGTTGCAGCTGCGAAATATGTTGCCATATCCTGCTGTCTAACATCCTTCTCACTGATGCTTATCATGTACAATCACAGCAGCTGCATGAAGTCAACAAATCAGATTCATACTTACTACATAAACACAATATTTTCCTAATCTTACTGTAACAAAACAACTCACACATATACAGACCAACACATCAGGCCTCGCCCATATAAAAATAAGATGAAAACATGATGATTAAAAATGCACCTTATAAAAGTTAAAAGGTGCTTATAATCTCTTAACCATTTATATTCTCTATCTGACAGGACAGCTTCAAAGTAATCAAAAGTGTTCACTTTTTAGAAATAGGATTAGAAATAGATAACCAGAAAACAAATTTAATGTAATGACACTCTACAACTTGAAAAATCTTTCAGATCAAAGAAAAACAAAGATTACAAACTGACACTTAACCGGACTAACAAGCTTTACAGAGGTGGGGAGGAATGGAAAGGGGAATAAGATAAAAACATTTGTGGTATCCAATGCAGACATCCCAGATCTCCCGGAAGTTCCGGGAGTCTCCCGCTTACTAATAGCGTCTGCCTGATGCCAGCAAATTATGTACAATCTCCCGGAATCCTGAGCAAGCAAGCGAGAAAGAACAGGCGCACCAGACGCGCTACACTTGTGCATGTAGCGCATGTAGCGGCAGTGTGTGTACCGCTCGTGTAGTGAATGTAGGCCTATGACTGGCCTGTCTTACTGACAGTAGGCCTGTGAGTGGCGGTTTATTATAAGCGTTCCACCCAAATGTATCGCTCATTCTGGGAAATGCTGCAGTCAGTCCAGCAGAGCCTCGTGACAGAGGCAGAGCGCTCAAAAAAAACGAAAATACAACACACATTTTACATCAGACTGTACAAAGAATTATTCCTGTCTCGTTAGAGTTAGAGATAATGATAGTCTGGCACACTGCACTATTTGTAACAGTGACTTCAACATTTCCCATGGTGGTTTAAATGAATGCAAAAGACATGCTGAGGTGAGTTTAAAAACGTGGCATTCATGTTCATATTATTATTCTAGATTATGGCTTGTTGTCAAGGCTATGAAGAACTGAAGAATCAGATTTAGATCAAGTAAGATTTAGACAAGTTGGATTTATGCAGTTCGCCTAAGAAGAAACAGAAACAAAACAAAACATGAAAATCATAACCTCTGTCCTAGTAATGAGATCGTATAAGACCAGACGGTAAGATTTGTGACTGTTAGATATAACATATAACAATACCCTTCCCCGCAGGGGGGTGACGTATAAACCACGAATTTGAACAGCAGTAAGCATCAGGAAACTGAGACGGGATACGAATGCGCGTGTGGGGCGGGGAAGGGTGTTGTGACGTAAAACCACATTAACAACCACAGTGAGCAACAAGAGGTTCAGTTCGTTTGCTCCGCTTAAAAAAGGGCATCTGTGAAACAGCGATCGATCAGATAACAATAATGAAGAGAAGAAAAATCGTTATAATCGCAATTTTACTGTTCACTATTATTGTTGCGAAGAACATACCGAAAGGTAAGAGTTTGTCTTTGCTGTCAAAAGCGCAGGACAGACTTTTTCTTTCTGTGTGATGAATGGCTTGGATGCGGCTTTTTTACCAGACTTTGCTATCCCGACGAGATTAAAAAGATAAACTCGTATACCTGACAAATTGATAGTGGTTTATGATAATCGATCGTAAGTTTTATTTATAGTAGTTTTATTTATCGTAAGCAAATATGTTATTAATTAAAAGTCCTGTAAACGTAGGGGTGGCGAGCCACCTTTTTCTGTTAGTAATAGATTTTGTTATGTGTTTGTTAGAATGCCCTTCACAAGAGGAAATACCTTCGTGTGAGACTCTTCGTACATTGAATGGATTTACATACCTTGTGCCTTTGGAGACGCGACAAATAGGTGCTTGCGAACAGGGCTGGTATTTTTCGGTGGGTACGCGTTTTATTTTATTAGTAATTCTACAGTGTTAAAATATTAAGAATAAAAGTTTTTTAAACGTCTGTGCGTAGAATGGGACGTTTATCGTTGATCCTAGTCGTCCTGATAAGAAGTTGGGATGTGTGGTGGCTGTGACTCAAGAAAACTTGACAATCAGAACCTGTGAAAACCTTCAATGGCAGCTTGACTGTCACAGTTCTATGGTACGAAGAAACATGTTCCTGTGTATTTACGCTGCTATGAGTGATAGTGCAGAATACAATTCAGTTCGCTACATTATCGTGTCAAAGGTTGTAACTGTCTTTTTTCTGCCGTTACAGTTGCACTGTAAGGTCGATTTTACCGGTAAGGACTATGATACCCCACGTTTTTTACCAATTAAGTATTTCTCCACTGTATAGGTTTTTATAAACATGCTGTGTATGTGTTTTTGTAAAGTTTCAGACCAGAGTAAATCTGCCACAGATGAACGTTCTACCTCTGGTAACTGTAAAGCCTTTGAGTTCACCTTTGAGTTTACCTTGTTTTTTATTATCTTTTGACTACCTACATCTTTTGTTGTCTTTACATGTATTTCAGGGGGTGTAAGGAATATTCTGATTGGGATTGTTGGGATTTTGGTGTTGGTTGTGGTGATCATCATTTGGAAATGCTGTACCCGTCCTGGACAAAGGTAAGTTCTTATAACAAAGTTATGTAACATTAATATTGTGATAACGTGAATAAATGTATGCATATAGAACATTTCACTTTAGTCTTTCCTGTAGATTACATCATACACTGCTCAGTAAATTGAAGGAACACTTTGAAAACACATCAGATCTCAATGGGGAAAAATATCATGCTGGATATCAATACTGATACTGCCATTGTCTAGCCTGTAGAGGTCTGTGCGTCCCTCCGTGGATATGCCTCCCCAGACCATCACTGACCCACCACCAAACCAGTCATGCTGAATGATGTCTGTTTCTGATTGTTTGGTCAGAGAAATTCACACCAGTGGCCTGCTGGAGGTCATTTTGTAGGGATCTGGCGGTACTCATCTTGTTCCTCCTTGCACAAAGGAGCAGATACTGGTTAGGGACCTTCTACCGTCCTGTCCAGCTTTCCTAGAGTAACTGCCTGTCTCCTGGAATCTCCTCTATGCTCTTGAGACTGTGCTGGGAGACACAGCAAACCTTCTGGCAATGGCACGTATTGATGTGCCATCCTTGAGGAGTTGGACTGCCTGTGCAACCTCTATAGGGTTCAGGTATCGCCTCATGCTACCAGTAGTATCACTGACCCTAGCCAAATGCAAATCTAGTGAAAAACAGTCAGAAAAGATGAGGTGGGAAAAAATATCAGTGGCCTCTACCTGTAAAACCATTCCTGTTTGGGGGGTTGTCTCATTGTTGCCCATCTAGTGCACTTGTTGTTAATTCTATTAACACCAAAGCAGTTAAAACTAATTAACAACCCCCTCTGCTACTTAGCTGACCAGATCAATATCCCAGGAGTTTAATTGACTTGATGCTATACTCTGATTAAAAAGTGTTCCCTTAATTTTTTTGAGCAGTGTATATTTTTTGCCATGTAGAGAAATGTTTGCCTTAGGAATGACTTTTGTCATGTGTCTTTCACCACAGGTTGAACTGCACACGGCGAAATGATGTTGTGTAGTAGTTTAAGATCAGGGCTGGTGTTTAAAAGGAGTGGAGTCAGGTTATGCTTGTGCCCTCAAGCAAACACCATGTAACTAGCACCCTTTAAAGCAACCGAAAAAAGTCTGTATAGTTTTGTTGATGCTTTTATCCTGATGATTACTGATTATCATTATCATATTACTAAACACACACACACACACACACACATAATGTGTCACTATATTGAATAATAGTAGGCATAATAGATAATTAAGTTTAAATAAAGTTCTATATATATCATATATGTAAAAAAACAAATATGCAAAATTAACATAACATAAACCTAAAGTGGCATAACATAATATAAATAACTTAAATATAAAGAAATATAAAATATAAATACATGCTCCAAGTTTGGAACTGATGTATAGTGTGTAGCATGACATCACCAGTGTGTATTTGTAAGTAGTACCTTTTAGGGGTTCTGTTATGCATATTAAGGTAAACCTATATACATATATGTATTACATATAACGCATATGTATGTGTAGCATGGCACATGGCACGCTTTTGTTGAAAACATGCATAAAATGTTTGTAAAGGGGAGAGGGGATTATTTTCTGAGATTAT
The DNA here is from genome assembly GCA_036877625.1 of Ambastaia sidthimunki. Taxonomy (NCBI): domain Eukaryota; kingdom Metazoa; phylum Chordata; class Actinopteri; order Cypriniformes; family Botiidae; genus Ambastaia; species Ambastaia sidthimunki. The sequence continues at coordinate 58,224 of JAZGTK010000178.1, forward strand.
CCAGAAATTACAACAGGAACATTTTATTGCTCAAAGGTTTCTCTTTCATAGATGAGGAGATTTGATGAAGTCCTCAGTTGTGTTTTAAACAAGTATCACAGTCTTAGGTGTTTTTCCTAAAATCGCTTAGAAGAAATAAAAACAGAAATCAGCAGACATATCAAAGCAGGATATTTAAGCAAAAGTTTCCATTTGATCTCCATTTAATGTCAATGTTATCTAGGAGATGTATTTGAGATAATAAGCATATACTATACTGTCAGCTAATATACTGACGGGCTCAAGAATTTCAGTGCCCTTGGCTGGAGTTAAGATAAGAGTTAAAATGTCTGTACAATCAGGGCAAGTATTTTAAATTTTGCTGTGGAAGCAGAATGCAGTGAAATGCTGTGCCAGTGAGTACACACACCTAATGCATTACTAGTCAAATCCACATTGGCATATACGGCTGCTTAGAACAGGCCTGAAATAACACTTACTGTATAGTGCAATAACATCACACGCAAAAAAGAAAAAAATAAATACTTGCTTTGTGCCGTCCTATCTTACTATTTTGAGAATGGTACTTGTAAACTCAGTAAACTTATTTACTATTAGTTATAAGATTAAAATGATATTAATTCATACTTATATATTCATACTTAATATAAACTGACATATTACATTAAATACATGTTTGATAGTATGATCATGATAAACAGTAATCAGGGTTCCCACATTTAAGGAAAGCCTGTAACATTTGTAGTTGCTGTGTGAATGCATTTATTTGAGCAACATTACAATTTCAGTGTAAATAAATCTAAATGTCATATCAGATGTAGCTTTTGCAGTGAAAAGATGGCTTCTGTTGATGCTGATAACATTTTACTGGTAACTGCCATAATTTTTTGATTAGTTAATTGAATTAATTGATTACTTTTAAGAGTTGGCAATATAAACAGCACATGAAAAAAATATACATTTTAAAATTTACATAAATATACATTTAACCTGCTAATTATAATAAATGCCCTTATAATTATCAACTGCTAGGCTTAATCATTGTTAAATCATTTCTATCTATTGTACGTCATCAGATTACCATACATATTTTATTGTTTTAATGATAAATTATGCATTTGTGTGCTTTAATAAAATCTGATAAAATGATCTTGTCTTACTATTTTCTTTCCGAACATAATTCACAAACAAATGATTTTAAAGAAGTCTTTAGGGTGATGTGACAGAAGAACTTACAACCCTAAGACGATTCTCTAAGATGTCTATATGATGCTCCAGATCTCTTTGAATTTGGGTCATTTTAAAGATGATGCCAGACTTTTGAAAATTTGCATTCCAGGATATTTGGTAGTGTTGAAACTTTTGTCATGAAACAGACCTAAGACCTTTTATCAAGTTACAAAGAGATTTGGAGAGAGTGTTATATACAACACCTATGTCACGAAGTACATCACCCAGAACCCCATGCTGGGACCACACCCACCACAGGTCTAGAGACTAAATATAAGCTCACCGGTTCTGCTGCTCTGGGTGAAGTCTCATTTTGCCCCGGCTAATGTTTCTGAGCATTTTCTACAGTGGTTTCTGGTTTCCTGGTTTGTGTTTTGGACTGCCTTCTCGTTTTTGATTGTTTGCTGCCTGCCCTTTGGATTACGCTTTGTTTTTGGATTACCCTTGTTGTTAGCCGCCTGCCCTAACCTATCTGCCTTGAACTGTTCACGTTTTTTGGATTACCTGTGTTGCCCCTGTTTGCTGTGTTTTGACCCTTGCATGTTTGTTTATTCTATTGTTAATAAAATGCTGCATATGGATCTCCCTGTGTTTGACCAATCGTTACAACCTAGACCTACACTTAACTCAGAGACAATCAGTGACTAATTGACTGGGTTGTTTAGCTTTAATCTTTTGAACCCTGAGAGCCTGAAACTTTCTCACTATCTCCTGCCAGAAACCACCAACACAAAGACCCATCTGACTCATAACTATAATAGTTTGTTTGCTATGCTGTTTAGGGGTGAAGATATCAGTGATATAATACAGAGACTAAGTACAGTACATTACAAAATCTGTATCCAGTATATCCACAGCACCTGCATGAAGTCAACAAATCAGATTTGTACTTACTACATAAACACAATATTTTACTAATCTTACTGTAACAAAACAATAAATGTTAAACACAAAGCGGTATAGGACATGTTACTGCATTTCTGTTAATGCACCAACCCCCGAAATCCCCCACTCAACCCACACACATACAGAACCTCACCCATATAACAAGATGAAAACATGATGATTACAAATGCACCTTATAAAAGTTAAGAGGTGCTTATCACCTATTAACTATTTATATTCTCTATTTGACAGGACAGCTTCAAAGTAATCAAAAGTGTTCACTTTTTAGAAACAGGATTAGAAATAGATAACCAGAAAACAAATTTAATGTAATGACAATCTACAACTTCAAAGGATTACAAATAGACACTTAACCGGAAAGACAAGTTTTACAGCGGTGGAGAGAAAAGGGGGAAAAATAGAAATTTTTGTGATAGCCAATGAAATATGAATGACTCAGAACTCAAAAGTCCCTGCTGTAACTCAACACCATTAGGAACTACATTAAACTGTATTTCATTGACCAAAACACATTTATTGAGAGTCAGGAAATCCCCCAGCCTGCAGGCACAGCAGATTCCCCCATACTCAATGCCTGTGGTCCACTGTTACATTTTTTTCATTTATCTTTTATTTTTTAAGGTTAGCTGTAATTTTATGTTAATATTTATTTTTACATTTTTAAATTAAAATGTTTATACTACATTATGCAAATGTAATTTTAGGTAAATGTAATTATTTTTATAAATAAAACAATAATAAACAAAAAAAACAATAATATAAAAACTTTTATTTGCAACGTCAGATCTGACGCAACATGCATGTGACGCAACACATAACCAGAAATCAGGAAGCTAGAAACGTGAAGCTGTAAGACGGCGTGATTCGGCTTTGATTAGTCGTCAAGATGAGAGTTTTTGTGGGTAAGGTTTTTGAATGTTACTTGATAGTTGAATGTTTGAATGTTACTTGATATTTTTGTCTGCTTATTCCGTTTTGCATCCTGCAATCCCATTTTTGCGTACGAACTGTACATTCCGACATTTCACAGTGCCCATGATTTATCTGGTTGCTGTGTGTCAAAAACACACTCTCACTCCTTCGATTTTTGTGATTGATCTAACAATCCATCTAATACATTTACGCGAAGCAGATTTGTGTCAGTGTTACTCCAATCCTGTTTGCACCATTTTGTTAGACACCATTGTAAAATGTCAGATTAGGCTAAAAGACCCCTTGGCATTTCTACTGGTTTGTTCTTACGCGCACTTTAAATTACGTTACTGACCTTCTGAGGTTTTTGCTCACAATTACTGTGTTTGCATGTTTGTTCACATGAATAACATCAAACTACTCTAAAACATTGTATATTTGTAGTTGTATTCATACATTATCTTATGTCTTATATAATATATAAGATACGCACGTAGCAATATCCACGCAGGTTTTTTTGATCATAAACGAGTTTGTTGACGTTGGGATGAAATAATTTCCTGTTTGTTTGTCTAGCCGATAGCCTAATCTAGCCTTTTTAGGCCATATTAAAATAAGGATTTATTTGTGTAAAGTAACAGTCTCGTTTATCTGCTCTAGTTTAAATTGTGTGAGTAGCAAACAGTAGGTGTGAATGTTAATCGTCATACAATATCGTGCAGTGACTAATAGTGTGAAAGTGGATCTTACACTGTACTCAGTTTATCTCTTCTCTGTTTATGTTATGACTATAGCAAGTAAACGTGACATGAATATTACTCCATATGCACAGATGTTGTTACAAATTTTATCATCAATTTCTTTCGTCTACATGTTTCTCTCATATATATACCTAATTTGCAAACAAATGTAACAAAAAGCTAAAAGGCAGTCAGCCCCAGGAAAGTCACGTGAATGTTCTGTTTGTGTGAACAGTGATGTAATATCAGGTGTCAGTCCAAATATGGAAATCTTAAGATTGTATTATGGAAATCCCCAGTCACAAGGTTTCTTGGCCGAGTGTCAGTGGTTATGAGGTGATGAGGCAACATTTGATCATTTTAAACTTAAACTTCAGATTCAGGGATTCACATCTGCTTCAGATGCCAAGTGTCACCTCCAGACAATGTCCACACAAATAAACATTAAAACAACAGGAAAATGTGTTCAGTTTTTCTGCTGTTATTGACTTGGAACAGAATAAAAGATGACCTAATGAATTATAGCTCCATTAAAGTACCTCTGTAGTCAATAATTTTATAAAATATAATAACATTTTATTTTCTTTATACAGTCAATATACAGTGAAGGAATTTGTGCATATCACCACTTGGTAGGCCACAAATGTCCCTTATCTGAAGCGGTTCTGCAGGAAGAGGTGTACCACAAATAACCGTAACAGTGTGCCAGTGTGCCACAATTACTCTATAACAGTGTGCCACAATTACTCTATAACAGTGTGCCACAATTACTCTATAGCAGTGTGCCACAATTACTCTATAACAGAGCTACACGAAGCCTTTGGTTGTAGTCAATAATTGTTCACAATCACAGTTACAGAAGTTTGTTTAAAAATGCAATCACAATTGAAATCCAAATGAGCTTATTTAAGCCTGCAGACATTGTATTTAGCAGGTGTTTAATCTGTTTTGCATTAAGCTGCTGTTACGACAGGATTTATAAGTTGTTGCTATGTAAATACCTCGCAGATACTCCTAATGAAAATCTGCTGCTTGTGTTAAATCCTGTAATCACCTTCTTAGCCTGTGTAATCTGGTTAAAGTACATGGGTGTGTGCACAAGTATGTGTGTTGATCTGAACAGACTCCTGTTTATAACAGTTTAAGGAGTTAAACAGATTGTTAATTGTGAATGTTCTTTCTTTTAGCGGCTGTCCTTCTGTGTGCTTTTTCACTGACATCAGGAGTCCTAGAAGACTTGAAGTGTATAGGGAGTCGACAGAATGGACAAATCCACTACAGAATATCACCTGACATCACAGGGGAAATCTACCCCTGTGATATCCAGTGGATTTTCGATGTAATACTTTTTTTTACTAAGAAATGGCTGTTGCTACATAGAGTTAATGAAACTGTATATATTTAATGAAACAATTTATGAATTGTTTAATTCTGCCGTTCCATCAGTATTTCTTTTGATCTCCTTTGTGATCAGGAAATGGTGGTAGCCTTGTATAATGGCAATGGAAATACAACCTTTATACTCCCAATGATAAATGCCACAGCAAGCACAGCCACCATGGAGAATGCCACTGGTAAACTTGAATATAATCTCATCTGCCCAGACATCAGTGTAAGTTTAATATCACTTATATTACTGCTTGTATGTATTGCTATTTACTTTGCATCATATTAATATCATGAACAGAACTTGCATTAAATTGACACATCCATTTAACTACGGACCATTGGTTTTTGTTATTTGTATTGTAGGTCAACAGAAGACTGCAATGCTCTTGTGAGTTTCATTGATTCATTGATTTTTACAGTCCACAGAAGTGTATTTCAACTGGTTTTACATTAAGCCCTTAGATTTTACAGTCTATTAGAGACCCCAAAACAATACCTAAATTACAGTGTAATTGTAGAGAAGTAAACAAAAAATGTTGAAATCAATCACTTAAATGTATTATTATTTTCATTGTTATTGCTCATAGTATATATTAAGCCAATAATTAAGCCACACAAAATAAGTAAATATAGCAAGTAAACCCATATTTAATGTTGTGCAGTATATGTACAGTAGTATATAATACATATACAGAAACTATATGTACATTGATTTTCCTGTTGTTTGAGGCCCCACCTGAACAGACCTCCTGGCCGTTCCAGGAACACAACCCACCAGTTGAGAACCAATGATCTACAGTACAAAAATACAAAATGATTTTTCTTGTTGTTAGCAGATTTAGCACCCCGCTATACAGCTACACGTGAGCCCCCACCAGAGAAATTTGCAAACCAAACAGATGGTACTGTAACCATTATAAAGTATTTATCTTTTGATAACTCATTTCACTTGTTAGTTATGTTAGTTGCAATGGATTTAACTCAACTTGAATTTTCCACATTCTGTTTATATTCTGTCTCTGTTCTGTTTATTTCAAAAGGTTTTCCTACATGGTGGATCGCTGTTGCTGTGATTGCTGTGATTCTGTTTCTATGTGGGGTTATCAGCCTTGTTTACAAGCTAGTTAGAAAAAGGTGAATTACTCTAATAAAGTTGTGGAAATGTTGGCATGTACAGTGTTTGTAGGTACTGGGGTATTAGACATTATTTATTAATCTTTATAATATTTGAATAATGGAATAAACTTTGTTTTCAATTCTTTGCTTACAGGTATGATGTTGTTAATACTGAAGAACCTGCTTGATCGTGGTATGTAACATCAGTTGCGTTTTCAATTACAGTTATGATACGTGTTAATTATATTAATAATAATTATCGTAATGGTTATTAGGTAAAGCGTTCTTCATGAGAAACCAAATAAAAAAGCGACATCACTGCAAAGTCACACATACACATTTATTTGACTCTGGGTCCTTTAGGGTCAGTGTGAACCAAGCAAGTCTTTCTTTGAAGAAAAACGTACAAACAGCTTTGACTAGCAGTTTATTGAAGGTGTTGCTTTTACCGGAAGTGCCTTTATATATGACTTTATTTTTCCTACAGGTGTAAAGACTGCACCTAGGCAATTCTTCTGAGCGTTTTTCTTTTTTTTTTCTTTTTTTGGGGGGAGGGGGTCTTTTTATTGTACTTTTCATCATGTAGCATTAGCTCTTTTAGCTGTATAGCTTATGTGGCTTTGTGTTTGCCTTTTAATCCAAATGTTACCATGCCTTGCAGTACACTAACTAGAATGAAATAGCACATGATTTATAAAGCTTGTTACGTATGCTGCTACATGTAATTACAGCCCACTGAAAGCTGTCACTATTTGCACAATTTGTTAAGCACTTATAGTGAGAATATAGTGAGAGTAACATGATATATCTATATATTTATTATTTTTGTAAATTATATAACTTATGTTATTACAATGGTATTGTTAATGTTACTTAAGCATATGCAAGTAAAATATACTTCTACAATGTGTAGTTAATACATGAATGGAATGGCACTTAGTGAACACAAAGTTCTTGAGTTTGCTTCTGTGTGTATACTGTACAAAATAATATTGTGGAGGCAAAACAGCTGTACAATCAAGGCAAGTATATTAAATAGCTGCTGTGGAAGCAGAATGCAGTGAAATGCTGTTCTAGTGAATACACACACCAAGTCCATTACTAGTCAAATCCACTCGTGTGTTGTAATGGTGTTGTGAAAAACATGAATGTAGGGGTTGGACCACATTACTGGAGTATGCAAAATGAACTGAAATGATCACTATGTGCCATGTTGAATAAGAATATATAAATGATGATGAAGGTGGTCTATTTTTAGTTCTATATAATTAAAATGTATTCATAGAAATTAATATTATTAAAGTATAACGTAAAACAAATAATATATATATGAGAAATATAATAATTATAATAGTAACAATAATGTAATACTATTTATTTTAATATACAATACATACTATGTGTAGTAGTATATGTATGCTCAATACCAAAACCCATTTACTTTGCGAGTCAAAAAAGGCTGTTTGTTATAGATATTATACCTGTCATTCCTTACTGTACAACCTCTTTTTTTAATGATTTCTACCTATTTATTTAATCACTGCTTTTGCTAATCAGGCGCTGCCTTACTGTTTAATTTTAAAGCCTTAAATCATTTCAGTGTCTAATTGATTTATTTCTGTATGTCTGTACAATTTGAATTACTTAATAGCAAAAGTGTGGATCTGCCAGATTATTACAACATGCTGAGGATTTTTTAGTTACTTGTCCATGGCCATTAAGCTAAAACAGGTGGTGCTTGGCAACTATTCTCCACCCATTCTCAAAGACACCGCAGCTCTACATCAGCATTCAGGCACACCCCACCCTTCTGTGGAAAGTGGAGGTAGCTGCATCGTGGTGTAATGTGTTTGATGAAAGGCCTTAGCAATGGGCATGTGTCAAGTCACACTAATTGATCTTAAGTTCGAAGTAACTTGTTTTTAGTTTCTATTACCATTGTATTGGTAAATATATGTTATAGAATTAAAAATATATAACATAAAAATATGTTATAGAATTTCTATATATTTCTCTTTCTTTAATGTCATTTCTGTTGTTTAGAACTAAAATAAAAATAGATGAGTAAAAACTGTTTGGTATTCATTGGTTAAGTGACACTAACCAATTAGCAAACATCTTTATACACGTGTTCTCAGTTTCAGTTGCCCATTCAGTTAAAAATATACAAACAAAATCCCACACCAATGTCTATTCAATCACATTTATTCATGCTGTAGTGTCAGTGCACAGAACAAAAGCCATCAAGCTTTTTGTTGGAACAGAACACAGAAGACCTCGTTTCCATGGCCACCGATACAAACAACCCTGAGGTCTTCGATGCAAATCGAGTGATTGCTCCGCCTTACTGTAACAAGTATCTGTCAACAACAATTAAATGATTTTAATTAAGCTGCAAGATATAATTAAAAAATAAATTATGGGATTTTAACAAGATATCGTTCTATACATCTATATTATATAAAGCATTAATCCAACAGGTATGTAGACACACACACACACATATATTTAAACCACGTCTGCCACCATCTTCTTGCAGTCCTAAGGAACTTACAGCTGATTGGCCGATGCAGTTGCCAGGAAAAAAATTAACTAGTACTCCAAGCTGCAGCTGCCTCTATTTCTCTGGTTAAACACTTAGATTTAATCCGCGTGCATAATTACATATAACAAGAATAGTGTTTTATTTTGTGATCGTTTCTATAACAACTGTCCGGGGATCAGGCATTATTAATCCCAGCCACAGTATAAATCACAACACTAGTGAGAGGCAAACCTTTAACTGATAGACAGACTAGAACACATGAATTTCCGTGCTTTGGCAGAATGCGAACAAACCAACCAACAAATATAATTTTAATAAATCATAACGTCTTATTAGGTTCCACATTTCAAGTCATCTATCTGATAAACCTGTGTTCAAGGTTACCACGCCCAGTCCAGTTACGGAAAAACACGTGATTTATTTCCCGGACATAAAGTACTGCTGCGTACTGATCTGCAAACCTGTTTACACGTTGCTGCAATGAAAACGACAGTCTTTTAGTTTTGTTCGTGTGCGTTTTGTAAATGTTGCCAATCGTTGTTTTACTGGGTAAGTTTTTAAGATACTAAAACGTTTCTTGACCATGACCATAGGTTTTTATTAATTCATATTTTTGGTTGTATAAATTTGGTTGTTTTTGGTTGAACGCATTCATTATGATTTTAACGTGACACGGTCCCTTTGACGTGCAATGCACACACCATCGTTGTTAAATTATAATGTATGAATAAATAGTCATACAAGCTGAATGCGTAGAGAAGTAAACCGCGATCATCTGATTAGTCTCAACGGTGAATGTTTTCACAAAGTTTTGGTCAACCATTTAAGTCTCGAAGGTTAAAAAAGTGCTACGCCGTTTTATCGACTATTTATTTGTTTTAGTTACAGAACTTGTTTCTTAATGCTCACTGATGCTTTGTGTAACATAGGCTGTATAATAAGAAAACGCTTTATAAATGTGAATTATGTGCAACTTGAGTAGTCATACTAAGCATATGGGAGTTTTCAAGATAAACCACAGAAAGTGCGTCATTTTAGCACTCGGTGTATTGTATTGCTTCCTGAAAAGTGGTAATGTTAAAAACATTATGCATAAATGTAAAAAACAGTTGGTTGTGGTATACATAAAGGCAAAAAAGAATTAGAACCTAAAGAGTAAATATAAATAATGCTAAATTGTAATTTTAACATTTGTGACCCTCAAATGAACGTTGACAAGTCAGACTACATTACAACATCACTGTTTTCCGTTCTGACTCTCTACAAGGGTTGACTAACACAAACTTTGTTTCCCTGCAGTCAATAGGAAGCTTATACAGGAACTTTGAGGCCTATGAATTGACGATGACTTGTTTCCTGCTCTTTTGTTTTTGATGGCAGGAGTAGGCAGATCTTACTCGGTTTGCATCTAGGGTTATTTTGTGTCAAACCCTTTTTTCCCTTGACTTCCTGTTATAGATGAGAAGACACATGAGGTGACTTTGCTAGAATGTAATTGGCTGTTAATAGATGGGCAATGTTCTGATGATACTGCTTGGGTTACAATTCCACACAGCTTTCTGAAGTAAAACAAAGACTGCAAACAAAGACATAAGCTGTTTTGTTTGTTGATTGAAGTAGTTGGCTCAGCTAAACATGAGCAGACAAGGTGAAACATAGGTGAGTAATGTTTTCATTGTGAGACTATTACAGTGCTATCATCAGTCTGTATTGTGTTGTTTATTTATTTTAATATTGTACAAAAAAACTCCCAATAATATCCTTTTAATGGGACCTCTTTGCTCCACTTCACTAGCTTAACAACCAAATTCTGTTGAGTTGAAGAAGGTTGTCTGTGTTTAATATTCTCTCACGTACATTAAATTTATTAATTTAGTAGATGCTTTTAACCAAATTACAAATGAGACAGCATTTAACTCTTTGTCACTATACTGTAATGTGTGTGAGAAGGAGCATTCGCACATTCTGTATGTCTGAAAAACGTTTGCATATTAATTTATGTATGTTTGTTGTTGTTTCCTGTGTGTTCAAATTGTTGAGGTCATAATATGAAACACACATGACCAAATATAATGTCATATCAGAGTGCCTACATGTAGCTTCTGTTAAAGCTATTTAGGCTTCTCTATACATAGCAATACCTGTTATTGTATATGTATAGTTGGTGATTAAAAAAACCTAAGATAATTTAGCGTTCAAAATCGAAGCTGCTTTTAGTCATGGGTATTACAGCTGTCTGTTTTGCTAAGCCTTTGTTTGGGCTAAGATTAAGTGTGGATGTGCCATTAAAATTGCAGTGTTTATTAGGAGATTAGTTAGATTCAGTAACAAAAGGTGACCAAGTATATTGATTGTGTTTTTATGTTTTACAGCTCTGGCTGTGGTGCTTTTTTTACAAACACAAGCCACACCTGCAGATTTACAGTGTCACGGAAAAAAACAAAAAGACGGGAACTTCCACTACAATTTATCACGTGACATTACAGAGGAAATCCAGGACATTTCTTGTGAGATCCAATGGCTTATTGATGTAAATATTTCATTTCTTATAAACATTACTGCTTATTTGTTGGCATTTTACTAGGACTGTCAATTTAAAGCTCTCTTGATGGGCACCCACTGCCAAAATATGATTTTAGCGCCACCCTTCTTATAGTGCACCTTTGTGTTGCCCTGTATGTAAGCTATCTGGGCATAATGGCCAGTTGGGCCTAGTGGCTACAGAGTCACCCTTTGTAACCCTCAGTTTCTTACCCCAATCACTGTGCAATGCAATGAATGGCTGCCCACTGCTCTGGGTGTGTGTGTTCACAGCTTGCAGTTATGTTCACTACTAACTAGATGGGTTAAATGCATAGGTCTAATTCTGAGTATAGGTTATCATAGTGGGCAATCACGTCACTGCATATGGTTGGTTTTGCACTTAGCCAAATCAGTGCTTTCATTTGCAACAAAAATATAATGCCTACAAATTTAATGTCTTTGAAAAGTTTTTATGCATTACAAATTCGAATCGGTTGACAGTCCTACTTTTTATTTTTACTTCCTGTGTCATAATGTGCATGCAAATGGTGCTTTCCAAATTCCCAAACTAATTTGTTTTAGTCCAATCAAAATTAATATCATAGGTGAAGTATCTATGCTTTTTTTGTTACAATCATTAAGCATTAGTGTACTTAAAAAATTAAAAGTGCCACATCGAAAAGGGCCTATTTTTTTCCCTCAAAAAGGGAATTATTTTTGGGTGTTTGTTTATGTTCATTTGTAATGTTGTGGATTGTGTTCTTCACTGCTTGCCCTTCAACTTTCATTGATTCAGCTCTGTTTTTTGCCTGATCAGGGAAAAGTAACAGCACTTTTTGATGACAATGGACATGCAGACTACGTATTCCCAGTTAAACATGCTACAGTTAAAACAGCCACAATGGGGTTCTGCTCTGATAAGCTTCGGTACACTCTCAACTGTCCCACTAGCAGTGTAAGTCTAAATATAATTTATGTATGTTTCCTGATGTACACTGTTTTTTCATTACTGACAAAATTCACTACTGTTTTTTTTTTTGCAGGTTCAGAAAGAACTGCTATGCTTTTGTAAGTTGAATTGTTTGATTAATAATTAGCTGACTTATTCAGGATAAGGATAATGAAGGATAATTCAGACAAAAGATAACTGCACAATTTTTGAGTGCAAGAATATGTTACAAATTAAGAGTTTGCTTTCAAAACGCGATAAATCCATATTGTTGAATTGAGAAAAACTGTGTTTTCTTTCTAAAAAAAGGGTTTGTATAAAAAATACTAATTTCTGCTTCAGACTGTAATATATAATTATGAGTTTGTAATAACATCAAAAATCAAATCCATGACACGTTATTCCTTAAAATGCTACAAATCCATTTCAGTTCAATTAATTCAATAAAAACTCATTTTCTGTATGAAAGTGAACAAAAATATAACCATAAATAACAAGTAAAGATAATCTATACATGTGACAAACCCGAGAGATCGACGGTATTTTCGCATATTCTTTATTTTCCCAGTTGTGATCGTCTTTGGGAGGCTTTCGCTTCTTTTCCATAGACGAAAACGAGCACTGTCTCATCCATGCCATCAAAGTTGTTCATTATATAATACACCTATTCAAAAGACGACAGTGTTTACCTGTGTTTAGTGACAGGGCGCAGCCAGCACAGTTTGCTTGTATAGGAATAGTGCGCCGTGATTGGTCAAATGGATATGTTTCGTTTTGCCGAAAATCAGGACTGGCATTTGTCGCGGATTGGAAAAAAGGGAAGAAACAGTGCAGGGAAACACCGCGAATATCGTGTTTTGTTAAAAATTGATGACAAACTTTGAATAGAGACCAAATGTGAAGCTTATTTGGGCGGTATCTCGATTTTTTTTAAATTGGCGTTTATCGCGTTTTGGAACCAAACTCTTAAATATTTGTGGTCAGTGATTATACTATTTGAGCCATTGAACTTACTGCAGACTTACAGATGTGCTACTGGCATAAACTGAACAAAAGGGTTTTATGGTCATAAAGTCCTATGTAACGGAGACATGGAGTAAATGGTGATATCAAGTGTCTCAGAAAATTAGACCTCATTTGTTGCCAAACAAAATGCTATTTTGTTTCAGGTGAAACCAGTGATGCAGCCACACGTGCTGAAGGTATGTTTTTCAGCTGTAACATAAGCAACTACGCCAGGCTACTAAATTAAAAGTATTACCATGTTTATATATAAGAATTAATAATGTTAAGGCCTGTTCACACTGAGCATGAATAAACATCTCAAGTGTTTGACGCGATGACTCGAAACAATAGAACTGTTCACACCGCGTGTGATCAGCCGTGTCACATCAAAGCTTCCTTCAACTATTGTGACTTTTTGTCGTACAATTAAATTTGAGCTTTAGAACAGACACTGCTGTTACCCAAAACTGCAAGACGAAAAAACTCTTAGCAGACACACTGAGGAAAAGTTAGGACTGGTCTTATACATTCATATTTTCAGCATGTACATTTTTTTAGAGAGACCCACCAACCGGATATATTACGTGCCAAAGTGTTGGGTTTTTATTCACATAGATTCTGACGTGCTTGTACTTTTATTGTTATTTTTATTATTTTAAAGTTGTATTGCACAAAATGGGATTGTGGGATACTGCTATTATTACTATGAAAAGCATCACAGGCGCCATGATGTATCGATCTTATACCGGCCACGCGTCTTCAGGTGATAGGACTTAGCAGGTCAGAATTCAGGTTACTTTGTCAGTCTGGCACATTCACATGAGTATGAATAGAAGTCAAGTAAAAGGAAGGGAAAAGTGTAGCGTGACTGCACATTAGTCTCCTGCTTGAAGAGAAACACGTTTAATTGTTCCTTTGTTTTTATGGATCATCTTTTACGTGTGGTTCTTATAAGGTTTTGTCAAAGTATAGTCAAAGTCGGAGGGTTGACTACGTTACAGTGTGTGAGTGAAATACAGGCTTAACTTTTAAGTTGATCAATCATTTCGCGTTCGGTGTAAAAACAAGGTTTGTCTGACAGTGTAAGTAGGCCTTTACATTACACATAAATACTGTCAGATCTGCTTTGGCACAAAGACTATTCTGCCAATATAGAAACCAAAATGTTATGTAATGAGATTTTGTTTTTCTAAAAAATTACGACCATATTCTCAGCAACCGGGACAGTCTGCTCATAAAACAAGGACAGTGTAATGCTCTGTATATTCATCGCATGTACATTTTTTTTACTACTTTTAAAAATAATATTCTTAATATTTATAATTTAATTTTGTTGATTAATATACACCAATTAATATACTTCACTATATCTTTGTCTGGCAGCAATCTGTAGTCTCGACTAAACACTAACATCTGTCAGATTGATTGTCCAGAAAAAAACACAACAAAAATGGTCCTACCATGATGCTGTCCATTTAAAAAGAGTATAATCCAAATTTTATCCGATTCTTTCAAATCTGTTCGATTCTTTATCCGAACATAGACTACAGTAATCCGCAGTTTAAAATAACAAATAGCAATGTTTTTCTCTTCATTTTCTGTCATCTGTCCTTTATACGATCTATGCTGTTGTTGTTTTTAAATTACGTAACGCAGTTGCATAACATTCGCTGCAGGCGTGGCAAGCAAGCCATGTAGTTAATATTTTTTCATCTTGATTTCGAAAGCAATTTTAAAAGCTGCTTTAAAGCAAGTATGAGTCGAGATTGTGCCTGAAAATGTCGCAAAATAGAACAGAAGTATGAATAAGCTTCCATCAAAAGCCGCCATCAGAATATGTGATCTTGGATTTCAAGAATAGAAACGTGGCTTGGATTTCATCTGTGTATAGTTTAATTACAATGAAGTTTATTCAGTGAACTAAGGAGTTTGTTCTGAGTTTGCATACTGCTGGAACGATCAACACTGCCGGTGTTGTGCAGAATTTTGTCTGCTTGCCAAATGACTCGATTCGTTAAGTCTGCTTTCTGATGACCTTACACCACATGCATGTAAAACCTAAACACACTGGAGAGTGAAAGGTAACATAATCTGCTGTAGGCATATATTTTTAACCAGCCTGTGTCACCCTGTGATTTCGTACTTATATGCTACATTACTCAGTACTTTAAAACTGCACACGCTCTTACTTGTTTAGAAAATTCAGTTTCTTTTAATTTTCTATTCAGCTTTTACATATATAACGCCCTCTCCCAAGCATCCGTGCCTACAATTTACACTTCTTCCCGTTTCGTTCAAAATTCAAAGGCGCCTTACGATGTGAAAGTAAACGTTTCTAAAAAACAATCGCGAGGATAGTGAAGTACTGCGGTTTATTTTTTAAATAGCGACCGATGGCCACAATTTTTAGAAATTCCAGTTTTACAAAGTGTTTGCCAAAATAACGAAAATATAAATATATGCCGTTTAAGGGGTCAGATTTGCTAATTTTAAAGTGGGCAAATTCTTACTGTACATCTTAAAAGCATGACATTGCCGAGCATGAGAAACTGTTGACGAGTGACGAGTATTTTTAATTATTTAAAAAAAGATGATGACGGAATGCATGTCATTGCATCATGAAAATGCATGTTGTTAATTTTCTGCAATATTAGCTGTTATCAGTGTAATATGTCATGCAGCATTAAATGGACCCTAACAATCAATGTAATTTTTATAACACTCCCAGGACTTCATAACACTTCCCGTGTCCTTCATTGTATCCTTCTAATAATAATAATAATAATAAATACACATATTTTGTGTGTTTAACAATTGAGCAACTGTCTAATTTGTTTCCTAACAGGATGGCTGAGACTTGCTGCTGTCGTCGTGGGCTACTGGATACTGGATCTTTTTTGACCCACTGATTACTGAATTTTTGTAGTCTATGTAGCCATAAGTCATATTTAGCATTAATACACCATGCACCGCTCTCTAGATGTTATTTTCTTAATACATCACCCTCTCCTCATCCTTTACTTTAGCCTACAGAGGTGCTTATTTGAGGCCCCCTTAGGGAGACCAGTGAAAAGTGATATGCTGGTCAAATATGGCCAAGTATGGTGAACCAACAACTGACCTCTGTTATGCAACTGACCATTCTATGTAATGCAGTTAAATGCAAAAAATATCTAAAATAAAAATCAATTTATTATAATATGTAAGATAATCAAAAGAATCTAAACAAATGTATTATTATTATTATTATATATTTATTATTATTATTATTATTGCAGGCTGTGAAACAGCTAGCCTACTACTTTTAACAGATCATGGAGATTTAAAAAAAAGTTATATTTTATAAAAAAATATATTTAGATGGTAAGCTAAAGGAATCTTGCACATTTAGCTTTATAGGGCCCAGGAGAGAAAGGGCCTATCCTTAAAAAATACTGCTCATCAGATGAGCTCTATATACAGTTTGGATTGGTAAATATTTATAGCCTGTGGAAGGCCATGAATACTTTTATTGTGAAACTACTAGTAGTGGGTGGAGGATGTGGTGATTTTGATGGTATTTGTCTGTAACTTATATGGCAAATGTCTGTATCATGAACTGATTCCATTACTTGCCAACAGCAGTAAATGTATCCACGCCATAATGCATAGTTTTTAGGTGCCTTTTATCGGAATGTGTGTTTTTTTGCTTTTAAGCTGTTTAAAGCCGCAAAATAAACATGAATGAATGTCGTCTATGTTCTGTCTTAATTGTTTGTCTAACAATTCGCTTAAAATGTGAAAAATGACTTCAACTATGCGCTTGCAATATTTAGTTGGCATGCTGTGTAATATGGAGCTTCTGGTATCTGGATAACACAATACCTTTATGGCTTGTGCATATGCTGATAAAGAAGACCTTTTTATTTGATTGTATTTAAAGCAACTTTCTAAACAAACATCCAACGCAATCGTATTAATTTATCTTTCGGTTTATCGCACCTATTTTAAAAACGGTAAAAAAAACGAAAAAAACAATGTGATGTTCATGTTCGATTTATAATAAATATATATAATGATATAATAATATATATTTCGCACTCGCAAATCTGGAACCTGCTGTGAGGTTTAAACAAAGCATAAGGGTCAAGGTACATAAGTGTTATTACAGAACTTTAACTGAAATTCAATAATCATTTCTTTATACATCTACAGGCCTTCGCGCAGGCTAAAGAAAACTGGGCTGGTGGGAACATAATAACTCCGAATTAAATATTTAATTGGTTCTGAAAAGCTATTTTGTCGTCCGATCACAAGCCTGCGTAAACCGCTGATACAGATACAGCCCAGATCAAAAAGGGCTGAACTCGCTGAAAAAGGAAGTGACAGGCTGTTGAGTCATTCAGTGCTCCCGCTGCAGAAACAACCATGTTTCTGCTAACGATTGTTCTCTTGTTTTTCTTTTCATGTTTTCCCCTTTTCGAAGCGAAATCATTGGAAGGTAAGATGATTGTTTAGTTTGTAATTTTCAGGTGAACATGTTACTTTAAAATCATATTGTTAATGAAAACGTGTACATTGCTACGCTAGAAGCCTTCATTCAAACGGCACATTTTACAAACTAGGATGTAGCATAATCGCGTGGCTTATATTTATATACTGATATTTTAACAATCCGCTTCAAATAATAGCTTTTTTTGTTTTTGATCCTAAATTCCGAAACCTGTTTCATTGCTTTAGTTGTCGGTCATTTTGATCTTTAATTCATAATGTATAATTAACCATAATCGTCGTTCGCATGACACTATTATAATTGTTGTGGGTGGAAATGTTCAGGTACTTATAACTGAATATATTTCTATTATTGTGGCAGCAGATGCTTGTGTTGGAATTCGGAGAGGAGACGACAGCTACGATTTCAATCTGCCAGCCGCAGTCGCTATGAACGTGCACGACGAGAAATGTGATGCAGAATGGACTGTTGATGTAAATATTAAGAGATTATTTGTGGTTTCTTAACCATAACAAACCTATTTGATATAGTTAATTATACACAAATAATGCACCAATAAAGAAAATAATGACTTTTTATGCTAGGCCTATATTTTTTGGAGAAAATCATATTTCCCTTAAGGCAGTGCATGGTAGACTCTTTTAAGGCATATATTTAAATATATTTTGGATCTAGTGTAGGTGTTATTTCCTGTGCTTAGAAATTTGATCCAGATGACCACTTGTCACTGATTGTTTAATTAATTGACATTGCAAGAAGCAAAAAAGTAAAAAATGTTTGTAATTTTTAAAAAAAGGTCTCATCTTGAGTGTTTTACAATTCTTCCTAGAAACATCCCTCAGCCACCCTGGAGGAGAACAAAATCCACTTTATGCTTCCCTTTAAAAATGTGACTGCTGACGGAATCATTGTGAATTATTGTCCAACTTCAGTCAAATATCACGTCACTTGTACTGTGAGTTCAGTAATAATTCTGTTTAGAATATATTTACAGGTCTTTATTCTAAACATAGTATTTTTACTAATTTTCTTTCTTTTCCTGTATTGCAGAAATACACAGAGTCCCTCACATGTTCCTGTAAGTAGTTTTCTTAGTTTGATCTCTTACATTTATTCTTTAACAGGAGGCTATTCGATAATAAGAGATAAAAGTGTCATCGAATTCTGTTTTTATAGGTTCCAACAGTACAGCCAGCACACCTGTGTCACCTGCTGGTACGTATTTGCATGTATTAGGCCACTATTGTGAAAACTGAGTGCATATCTCTCTGTCTGCCACTACAGTCCAGTAAAGTAATTAGTTTTAAATAACCTGAAAGAGTAAAAAAAGCATTTGGCTAGAAAAAACAACAGTAGTTTTAGAGGGTAACTCTAGTTAAGATCTAACACGATGTAATGTACAACCAACTGACCTTTGTGAATTAATGAATTGTGTTTACAGATAAGTCCCCCATCAGCACCAATACATCAAAAAGAAATCACTGTAAGTAAAGTCTTTAAAAATCTGGATGGGTATCAAGTTGTCTAAATCTAATTAAAAATATTTGTATAGTTTATAAGAGCCATATTCTCATAGTACAACTGAGCAACACTAACCAAAAAACAAATTCCCCAATGAACTTAAACCCAGTGTTTAAAAGAAAAATTGTAATGCAACATAAAGCAAATAATATACAAAAACACCAGACACTGGTTTCTTACCAGACACTCTTTGTTTTGGTTTCAGCCCAGAAATTCCACACAAGGCAAATGAGAATAAGATGAATAACAACAGTATTAGTTACTACTACAAATAATAATAATCTTGTTGCTAGTTTAGATTGTTTGAAAGTTATATCTAAGGTTTGCTACGGTTTCTACAAATGTTCTAGTTCCTGAATGACAAGTTAAAAAAAATATCCACTCCCTGAAACTTTGTTCCTGTTTTATAAGTTTCTAAAAGCGACTTCCCTGAAACAACAAGCCTGTTTTTATAACACAACTACATCACATGGGTCTGTAACAGACCACAGACTAATCTAGAACTGCTATCAGTTAGTTACTCAACAAGATAGCATAAGTGTGTTAATAATGATTCTTACCCCTGAAGAGTAGTTCTGGACTAAAACATTATAATTATATTATTAATTAATAAATGTAAACAGGTATAATGTAATGTATAATGTAATAATGTAATATTTGTATTTTTATAGATACCAAAACAGCTACTATCACAATGATGTTAAACCACCTTTGCAATACACTGTAGGATACTTTGTGTCCGAGAGTGCCACTACATGTTTCTTGAAAGAGAGTGTCATAAACCTGTCTATTGTTTAATATCCAGTTTGTGATATAATATGTCCCCTCTAGATGCTGCTTATGTTGTTTTTGGTGTTTGGTGCACTATCATCACTATTATCATCTTCACTATAATCATCATCTTCAGGAGAAACAGGTATTTAGCACATATAGCAATAATGCTACATGCACAAAAACTCAAAAGCCTGTTAGTTTATTAACTAATCAACATAAAATCTTTTATTATTTACCTCTAGAGATTCTGCTGCTGAACTAAACCAACCTAATTCATCAGTATGATCGCCATAAAGATCAGAAGCTTCTGTGCAAGAAACGAATTATAAGACGTGGAGTCTAAAGAAAACATTATATTATATAAGAAAACATTATTATATTATATTATATTATATTATATTATATTATATTATATTATATTATATTATATTATATTATATTATATTATTAAACAACCTGGATGTTACACTTCTGAAATGCTAAGGGCATGAGAAAGTTATAAATTAAACAGATAAGTAGTACTATGTCAATATAATCTAATAAAGTGTGCACACTGCGAGTGAGTAACTGACATTTGCATTGACATTTGCATTGACATTTTTCAGAGCGATTTGTTTCAGTGCACTTGATAGCATTAACTTCGCATTGCACCATAAAATTCAATAGATTTCCAGTTCAATGCATTGTATTGATTGCAATGTATAATGTTATATTATTATGTTATATAATGTACTGTAATATACATAATATTGCAGTCATATTATTCAGAAGTTAATCAGGTATTATTAGGTACAATGTTAAATAGTAAATTGAGTAGTACATTTTGGTATATTATAATCATGTTAGTATATGATGATCTGGATGAGCTTGTTATCTTCTCTGTGTGTGTTACATATGCATATTCTTTTTACGAATTTTAGATTCTTGCATTGCTATTGTTGTTTTGCTTCCACAATTGTAATCACAAGAGGTCACTGTTTTCCTGTTTTCCACAAGAGGTCACAAAGTTTCCATAATCACTTGATGTGGTTTCCTGTTGAAACGCCATGTAACTCTTTGCCTCATTTGTCATTATGAACTGTTAGTTAGTCAGTGCATGGGGTGTGATTTTGTACTGTCTTATTTACTTTTGCTTTTGGGGTAGGCCTACTCTGTTTAAATAAATGATCATTTAAATTCCTCCTAATTCAGCATCTGATTCGTTAAGAAGTTATACAATGTATATACAACTAAAGTAAATGTCCATTCTCAGATACGTGTCCATTACGTTTTACTGTGCTATGTACTATAGCTACACAGCATAGCTGAATTTCTTAAGTTGCCATTACACACTGAATTGCTTTTACCTCTGACGATTTAAGAAAAATTTATTTAACTATAGTAAGTTATTCCCACGCGACACAGACCTGGTTATAAGAAACTAGCTGCAAACAACATCGTAACTTGAAATTATAACGACCACTTACCGCGGGAAACAGCCTTAAATACCCTCTGTCTCAGTTTGATCTCAAATGATGTTAAACACAAACCAATTCATGGAGTTAAGTAGTCGCTTGTATTGCTGTTTTCCATGAGCGTGTTACCATGGACGCGTTGCTATGGGCGGGGGATACAATTCAGCAATGGCCACAGATAAAAAAATGTCTGCATAGGGTTACTCCAATCTATTAAAATATAAATAACTGTAAAACTATACAAGAAAAACTAAAAGGAAAAACGTTGTTATAACTTACTTATAATTTAACAACCTAATTTGAGACCGGGACGCATGTCAACATCAGGTGCTTGCAACGTTATGGCGGAGAGCGGCCTGGAGAAACTGGATTTCGGAGCTTTAAGCACCGAGCAGCAGGAAAAACTGCGCCAGTTTAAGGTACGTGCTTATCGCCAATTTGTATTCCAGCAGGCAAAAAAGGTAAGAAAACTTGTTTTATGTGGTAACGTCTGAATTAAACTAACTGTACATGTTTTCACGTTTTAATCTAGATCAAGACGAGGATAGATAATGAAAAATACTTAAGATCTCATCCAGAGGTGGACATGCTATTAAGTGACTTCTTAAGGTGAGGCTTTCAGCCTTTTGTATATTATAAACATCATCATCACAGGATTTGTGTGTGTGTGTGTGTGTTAGCGCGCGCGCGCGCGTGTGTGTGCACGTACATAAAAGATATTCTAGTTTGCTTTATTCATCCATATATCATCTTTTCTTTGACTTTTCTACCAGGGATGTGTTCCTTAAAAGACCTACAGATATTCGTGAATTTGCAGCTGGTAAGTAAAAATTCTTTAAAAACTCCAGAACATTAATGTACAATTCAGTGACTGCTGATAAATCCAGCTATAAATATGTCAATCCTATAGATCCTACTGTTCAAATCCAGTTCACTAGTTCAGCTAAATAACCAACCAAAGCAACAAAGTGAGCGCAAAGAGAAAACAATAACATTTGAAAACAACTTGTAAACAAAGAGGAGCACTATAAAGTGTACTTTATCATTCTATATATGTACATAATAACACTAGTCTAATGGAAACATTCACATTACATGTATTTATAATAAGAGCATGATTGTTCCTTAAATTATTGATATAAAAACAGAACGTTTTTTTATTTAAAGACTTTATAATAATATTTATTTAGTCTAACTCATAGTCTTGATCTATGAAAATATATTTGTATGCCCATTTGCATATTACAGTCATATCATATAATTGCATATGACATGATATTATTAAAGTTAAGTCAACATCTCTCTCTCTTTCTTGTACAGATCATTTCAGTGATCCAGGACTGCCAAAGAAAATTAAGGCTCAAATGAATCTCCATAATATGTGAACATATCAAAGAATGGATTCATACATTTAATAAAAGGGAGAAAATGCTAATATGTGTGCATGTCATAAGCTCTTTGTATACATTAACCAGCTGTATTTGAAAGCATCTTCAGTCTTTGTTATCAGCAGCAATTAGTGTGTTGTATAGCAAGGGGGATGGCAGTCCAGGCGTATTTGTTAAATGAGTCCACAGGGATGAAAGACCATATGAGCTGAATTAAACTGGCCTTGTTGTTCTTGATATATGTCCAGACAGTATGTCCGTGCTTGCATCACTTATTCTGTTTGTTTTGTAGTCATATTACTGTGTTTCTTAGAATAACATGTTTGGTAGAATAAAACATTTCATACAGTATTGATACAAAAGTTAAAATATAGAAAATATCTTTTGACTTATTTTAAAAATAAGACCAATCCACTAAATGTATCATTTTTTAGTAGTTCGCTAATCGTTATACATGGAAACTTCTTATGTAGGAAAATAAAGCCGTACAGTAGGCTTTGATGGAAAAACCCTATGTGTTTTCTTTCTGTTTTGTCAAAGATCTGTCTGCAATTTGCATGTAGCTGATTTAGAAGTCAAATGAATAATGCTGTTTTTCACATTTGGCTTGTCACTTTAACTTTTTGATTAGCCAACCGAAGAGTTAAGTATTGTAAAGACAAAATGTTTTTATTGCACTTAACAAGTCACACAGGGACCCACTAAGTTACTGTTCATTCACCCAGAAATAAGCTAATTGTTCTCAACTTTGTAACAAGACTAGTAGCTTAAACTCTTAAAGACTAATATAAAACTCATTACCTTATACCTATAGCCTATACCTTATACCTATAGGTATATACTACATATACAATTCTTACTAAAAAAACGTAATATTAAATACTTATTTATTCTTTAAAAAAAATTAAAAAGCATTAATATACAACCAGTGTACTGTATTTAAAATAATGAGATTATTTGCTAGATGGTGGGCAGTGGTTATAAATCTCTAATTTGGTAAATATAACTTTAAAAAAGGACCCTGATGGGAGGATGGAGGGGCAAAGGGGGGCAGCAATGTCTGTCAATCACACAGACGTCTATTCATTTTCATGACACACCTGCAGTATATTCTAGAGAGGGAGGGGTTAATAAGACAGGAGAGTGAATAACCATGCTCTAGTTACTCACCAGAGTCCAGTGTGCACCTGTTCAGCAGGCCATCAGCTGTTTACCACACAAACTCTGAATCATCTCAGGAGAACATCGGTCACAGTGAGTAGCAGGTCACATTTATTATGTGTAACCCTAAACTGAACATGCTGGTGCCGTTCTGCGTTTATTGCTTTAGCTACGTTATGTTTATTCACAATATAATTAAATAACATTTAATGGTTTTATATAAATATTGTTGTTTAATTGCAATATCAATTCATATTCTCTGAAACAAAAGAAAAGCTTTGATTTTTTAAGAGGTGTATATAGGGTGAATTGTCCTAATGTGGGACACTTAAGCTTCAGCTCTCCCCCAAACCAATAAATGCCAGTAAATTTATAAATAAATCAAAGCTGTACTGCCATGTGATCAACGTATATAATAATATTGGGTGTGCTTTAACAAGTTTGCTTAAATTGTAATATACTACAGAAGTCCGAAATACAAAAAATGTCCCACATTAGGGCAATCCACCCTACTGTCTTTTTCAGTATCAGATCATAGATAAATTGTTAAAATCCTTATGAAATCTTAAACCACAGCTGATATTAAGGTGTCAACTTATATATAAAAAAAGAATGTTTTACTTTTCCTGTGTTACAATATGGCTCCATAATGAATGGAGGTTGAGTATTTGATACTGTAAACATTGACTTGTCTTTTTTTCAACAAGAAATATTTGTAAGAGCACTGCAAATATTATAGTCAACAGTAAGTCAATGCTGGCAGTCATTTTAATTGCTTGCTCACTACGAAGCCCACTGCGGAAGTACTTTAAAAAAATATGCATCACAAATATGTACATATATGAAAAACTGTCAGCTGAACAATATGATACTCCAAGGCAAATACAAATAAGCTAATCAAATCAAAGGAAATGCGATCATCAGTAAAATTGCAATGATTTGCCTTGTCATTTGGCCACGGTGAGTCTGGCCTAAAGTCAGTGTTGTTCTCTAGCTGTATTCCAGTAAGAGTGATCTTACACAGGTGGTATCCTGGCACTAATACCAAATCCCAGAGCTAAGATCTAGGCAATGATGTAGGAAGTATCTCAAAGTTGGTTGGCATGCCTACAAAAAAAAAACAGTGACAATGAAACATAAGATCTAAATATTTGTGATAACACAAATAGGACATAGAAACAGAAGAGCTTAGAACAGAAGGAGGCTGGTATGGTATACGATATATAAGTGTTACTGTAGCTCAATGGGTAGAGCATTCTGTTAGCAGTGCAAAGGTTGTGGGATCAATTCCTGGGAACACACAAACTGATAAAATGTATAGCTTGAATGCACTGTAAGTTGCTTCAGAGAAAGTGTAAATATGTAACATTTAAATATAGATCTAACATTTTTATATTGCTGTGTTTAAATAATGTACAGGCTTTCTGCACTATGCAAACACCAATGCCATTGAATGGAACAGTTTTGCATGTCGCATTTGCCTGGACTAGACGTGAAATATCTGAGGGTGTCTGATAGCATCATTACAGATAATAATCTAACCACTGAAACCTAAACAGGCTAATACATACAAGAGAGCATTTTGTAATATGATGATTTATGTCTGTGTGCATTCTAAATCCACAGAGTGTCATCTTGCGAGAGTGAACAGGGAAACGTGATGGGGTTTAACAGGGGAATTTTAATCCTCTCTCTTCTAGCCCTTTGGACTACAGGTAAACCAGTGTTATCATTGATGGCAAACAAAATACAACATGGCTCACATCCTAAATGAGCTACAGGTCTGCTAATGTCTAAATTTCACATCTTCCAGGTTTTTGTCAAGCTTGTGGTAATGTGATAAACAGCATAAACTTTTTAACTTTTTTAGCTTCATGTTTACTGCTAACAGAAATGTCCCAGGGTATAAACGCACCACCGATTCCAGACTTGACAACAATAGGCTTTCCTAGATTGCCCCCAGACTTCAAGGAAACGGCTAAAAAACTGGTAACTTACAGTAGCACTATTTTATAATAATTATAAATGTGCTATCAAAATCAGCATATGATGTACATTCAGAGATTTATGCAGATTAATTAATAAATTGTTGATTTAAGCAATGTTCAGCAACCACACATTGTTAAAATGACTAAATCTCTTTTTTTTTGACAGATGTTTACATGCTCCCAGAAAGGTAACATGTCTGAATGTACACACAACACATTATCTAACATATCTGGCCTTACAAAATCATGATATGATATTTGCTTCACAAAATTTAGGAGAGAGTTATGACATGAGCCGTATGCAAATATGAGTGTTCAAGGAAATGTTCCGCGTATTTGCATAATGTCGGAAAAATATACATCACTGCCATACACTAACCACATTATATAAATATACCTGACCTATGTTGAAATTCTAAATCTTATCTAATAATTTGATTGTCAGAATATAATTACCTGTAAAATAGACATAGAGGACAGAATTAGAGAGTGTCTGTGTTTATATTGTGTTGTTTCAGGTTACCCAGTGCCTGTTATAATGGAGAATTCACAGAACAGGTGAACTGCCAATAAATTAATTACAGCAACTATAAATCAGGTGTATGACATCACATATCACATAATCACATATCATTACATGTTTCTCTTTCATCTCTCAGCTCTTACACCGAAGCAGGAAACAAGATGATGGAAAACCCCATGTCTGTTTTTGCTGATCTTCTCTCATCACTCTCTCATCGCTTCACCATGAAACCCAATTCAACCGCAGGGGACCAGGAACCAGTCTGGGTAACACACTCTCTCTCAAACACGCACAGACACACGCACATTGTGAAACACAAGAAGATACCCACACAACCTCTGATTAGCCTAACTTTTGTTGTACCTTTCTTTTATTTTCTTCATCTGTATTGGAAAAATCTACCAAACATACAGAACATTACAGAGAAGTTTCGCAACTGCACCAGCATGGGCCATGTGATTGAACTCATGAATACTACGGTTAGTTTTGAGCTACCGGTCTAAAACCGTAACACGTTTTGATACACAGTTTAAAAATCACGGTTGGTTCTAGTTCATATTTTTGCTGTAGCTAAACTGAAATGAGTTCACACACAAATACTCTTTCTTTTTCAACATTCACACCCAAACAGGACAGTCTTCAGTGTTTCATGCGAGCATTTATAGCTCCTCTTTCCTGGATGGTCATCATGCAAAACGGAACAGAACTCAGCAAAGAAGATTTAATGAAGCTGACATGGACAGCTAAACCCTTCTTAGAGACAATGCCCCCATCCAACTTTTTGCTGCCACCGGTTTCCCAGAGCTTGGATGCAATGTGAGTTTCTTCCTGCTGTAAAACAGAATTCTTGAATAACTAAACAAGTACAATGATATTTATTCTACGTATTTCTGAACATTTGTTTGCCCTTCATTCACTTTTATGATGTTCAAGGGTGAAGATGTTTGCTGAGGTGTTCAGTGTTCTGTCTGAGAAGCAGAGGAATGACATTATTGGGTGGATAAAGGAGAGAGTTGCTGAGACCGAATTTAAATGCATTTTAAACCCATATCGCTCTAGCATGCAGCTTCCACCCAAACCACAGAATGGTAAGCCCAGCCACCCACCACATTCTTAAGAATTTACATTATAGGCATTATGTAATAAAAGCGTATGGTGTATGGAAATTAAAGTAATCAACATGACCAATCACAGGACATTTCTGATTGTTTTGCTTGTCATGACCTTGGCCTGCTTATTTATATTGTCAAAAGTCTGTTCACCAGTTATCGAAAAGAAAGAAGGAAAAAGAGGGGGGGTAACAGTAACAAATGTTCGTCATGAGATGAACAGTTTATGTGTAATATTTTCTTATTATTACCACACAAACATTGAGCCTTATTAAACAAACATGAGCAGAATGAATTTCTGCTTCTGTAAATTTCTGTGTAAATAGTGCATGGTGTCTATTCAAGTAAATGGGACAATTTACATAAAAATGGGTTTATGAACAATTTACACATTCATTCTGCTCACGTTTCATAATTGTATTTTATTGTTTATTTACTTATCTTCACATTTATTCTGTATGCTCTCTGTGATTACGTACAGTCTCAATGTTATGTATTAAGTGTTTTAAAATATCACAAATTGATTATCAGTCCACTGGTTAATCCAGAGCAGAACATGTCTGTTGAGATGCCAAGCTCAAAGCCGGAAAAAGAAAACAAGAAGAAAGAGAAGCGGCCATCCAATGGAGCAAGACCTCTACTAGGAGAAGAAGGATGGATCCCAGATATAAAGATACACACAGATAATGAGGAGAAAAACAGAGGGAAGGGGGAGATGAGTGATAGTGATGTATGGAAGACAGACAACAAGAAACACAATGAGAGTGAGTTGCATGTTTGAAGGGACAAAAGAAACAGTGGATGAATAGAAAGTGTCTATTCATTGGTCTTGTGTGTGTTTGGACCACTGTCCCCTTCAAACTTGTTCCAGTCTAACTTATGATGCTGTGTAGATCTTTTAAGTTGAAGTTGAAAGATCGAGCATTCAATCTACAAATAAACCTATATCAACACATTTTCATTGAAGGCTTTCCTGCTGAAGGGCATCTCTGTTTTGTGGCTGATTTATAATGAATAATGCAGATTTATGCTGGTCAATCAACAAGGTCTTTCTGGTGATTGTAGATATAGGAACTTCCTGGTGGTGCTAGTTAAGAAACCTGTGGGTACACCAGCAAATCAACATCTGTGATGAGATCAATTCAGGTTTTCTCAATAGGGAAAACTATTTTCCCAATCTATTTCTATATTCTCACATCTGTATATCTTTTATTAGCTTCAATGTCATTCGCTAAATGTCCTCCAAACATGGCATGGCTTAAGTCTAAGGTGTTGACAATGATGGGGCCCTTCCTGTCCCGACTGCCTTTAGAGGAAGTAAACACCATCTCTAAAGAAGAGGTCAGTTTCTGTGATATGGAAGTCATACCATGTCACATATACAGTATGTGGAGTACTTTAAGGCGTTTGTGTCTTAAAGCTGCCCACACCCAAATTCAGTAACTATATGATCTGTTTCTTTCACAGCTGTGTAATTTTTTTAGAAGTCCAGATTTCTCTGCATCATTTCGTAATGTTGGTGGAATGCAGCCCTCCCTGGGCCGGACACTTTTTAAAAGACTGAAAGTGTGTTCAAGCACTGACAACTTTATCCAACAGATGGAGAGGTGAGACCTTTGTGTGTTAGTGTGTATGTGTTTGCAAGTGTACATCACTTTCAAGCTATTTCTTTCTCACTCAAAATTTCAGAAATATGTTCAGGACTACTTCTCTTTTTATTTACTCCTTATTTCCACAGGTTTGGCTCCCTGGCCTGTTACTTTGATGATGTCCAGTCTCTGAATGCAACTCTCAGTAAAAAACTGCTGTCGCAACTTGACGCCTGTGGTAACTCTGAAATAGCCCAGGTCTGCCTTTTATTTTAACATTGCTGCTCTCAAATATTTGTAACTATAATTCACCTAATGCAGCACCTAAATGCAGCTTGCATTTACTTTTTTGGATTTATGTTCTGTCTCAGGTGAAGAGATTGTTGGTACAGAAGATTGTACGGGATGACGCTCCGCCCTCCCGTGAGATGTTACAGTCTCTTGGCTCTGCTGTGTCTGTTCTTTCTCTGTCCAAGCTGTCTCACTGCTCTCCTGAGGATCTCAACAACACCCTTGGCACTTTGGGTCAGGCCAAATGGACACCAGCTCAAGCTAAAACTCTGGCTACGAAGCTGCTGAATGAGGCCAAGGTTTGATCTTCTGCATTTCAGTACCTCAGTATTTCCTGTTTCTTGTTTCCCTCAGGCTTTTTGTTTTTGTAGAATATAAGCAGTGAGAAGCTGTTGTCTCTGGGTTCGGTTGTGAGAGGGGTGAGCAGTGGCCTCCTCAGAAACGTAAAGGCAGAAGGTCTGCTGGGCAAGGAAGCCCTGAAGAACACAAGTGAGGAGATGTCATCCCTACAGAAGAAAGCTCTGTTGGAGGCGGTAAGAATATGATGTGTTTGTTCAGACAGAGAAAAAGGTTCCACAAATTATGAGATTAAGTATTTAGTTGACTTGAACTCATTTTAAAAGAATGTTGCTATGTATAACTTTGAAAATACAGGCCTAGTTAAAAAACGTCACATTGCATGGATTTAAGTGAATGCGGTGAATTATTTAAGAAATGAATAAAAAAGATTGATAGGTAAAGAAATTATGATTTTGTTACCTTATATACACTGGAGGACCACAATGACACAAAATGTCTAATATTTAAATAATTTACCAATTTAAACCTTTTTCAGAGACCATCGGACCCTAATTTTAATCCTAAATGTAATCTTAAATTCATTGACTGACATTCATAAATAAACTCTCTGTCTCTTGCTTTCAACACATCATCAGTTCCGCCATGATGTGAATGCATCTGAACTGGTGAAGGAGGTTCCAGATTCTCTCCTCAGATCTTTGTCTCTCTCAACGCTGGAGAAAGCAAATCTGACTTCTGTGGACCAGCTAGACGGTCATAGCTGGACTCGTGCTCAAGTACACACACAAAAAACAAATACTAACATCCAAATCCATCATATCATTCCTTCCTCTGACTAATTAACTAATTAGTAATTAGTTTTAACAATTAGTTACTTTTTCCCTCTTTGTAGTCAGCGTTCCTTCTGAAAAAGATTTTGGGTAATAAGATCAACCTTAATGAATTACGGTACGACTTTTTGTGATTACAGTAACTGCAAACAGTGATGAGCTAATATTAACACTTCAGACTATATATTTATATGCTAATTAAGCAATTTTACTGTGTTGCCAACAGGAAGCTTGGGAAAGCTGTACAGGGTGTGACTTGTAAAATGATTGAAGGAATCGATCAAACTGATGCTTTGGAAATGGCACAGGTGCTTTCTGAATCCTCGGATTCCATCTCCAGGGTGCAGGTAAACATTCCCACACACATACATTCTTTAACAGCTCTGGCATTTTTTCCATTATGAAATCTTTTCTATTATCCGCTACAAACAATAGTTTGCCTGTTATCTCAGATACACTGTGCAGCTCAAAAACTCTTTGCAAGTTTGGAGGAACAGAGACCAGGATATTTCAAAGACATCACAACCTCCGAGCTGCAGGCCATCCCGGTCATACTTCTCATCCATCTACCGTAAGAAAAGAACAGTGCTGATACAAGACAGCTAGTGCTTGAGATTTACAGATTCAGACTTTATTAGTGTAACCATGTTTTTTACATAATGACGTTTATTTTCATGTTTTTTTCATCCTCCCACTTTTGTCCTCTCATGGCACATTCAGACCAGAGAAGATTCAGAACCTGACGGATTCTGTGTGTTCTGTGTTCCTGTCAAAGATGAACCAAGTGAACTTGTCCTCTCTGTCAAACAATGCTCCATCACGATTCTCACTGACTGAAAGAGCCGTCAGATGCCTGGTATTAAGTGCACACACACCCACAGCCTACCGTCACGCTTCACACACATTCCAATGTAAATGACAACTTTTCTTTGTAACTCAATTTGACCAGGCTTAATTTTAAAAGCGGATGCAAATTCTTAGGTTCTTAAATGCAAACACACATACAAAGCTACATCCTGCTAGGAACACCAAGTCTAAACCAGTTTAAAATGTTGAAGCTGGTTATTGGATTATTTGGATTAGCTGCTGTTTTGCTCAAGATGCTGTACCAGCTCTAACCAGCTTAATAAAGATTATTTACCAGCTCTACCAGAAGTCTACCATTTGATCAAGTTTAGCTTGGGTTAGACTAGTTAATGACCATGGATGATCAGCTTGAACAAGTCAGAAATCACATAAAAACAAATTTTTACCTTTTGATCTTTTGTATATTCTGATCTTTACTCTGTACAGTTGCAGGGAAGGAGTGTGTCTGATCTTTCTGCAGCAGACATCTTGCCTCTGGGTCCACTGGTGTGCATGTTAAACCCTGGGTTGATCACACTTTTTAAACCTGAGGCTGTAAACGCCACACTGCTGGCTCTAGCTTCCTGTCAATATATCCCACAACAGCACAGACAGCGTTTGTTTAAACTGCTTACAGACACCTACGGGTAACAATGTACACACTTACACAAAACCCACAATAGGAATAACACGTCTCAACATTGTGAGATAGAATTTAACAGATTTATTTAAAAGTTACATTAAGCATTATTGTAAAGATTGTGTAACTAAAATGTTCTGGTATCAAATATCAGACATGCTTTTACGATACCAGTAAACCAGTAACATGTCTTTCTTTGAAAAAAGGGAACCTTCTAATTGGTCAGAGGATGACATGAGGATACTTGGACCCCTTCTGTTACTCAATGACACAGCAGTTGAAAAGCTGCCCTTCAAAGTAAGACTCTCAGAAAGGCTGTTGGCCACCTAAAGACATTTTTTTCCACAATCTTACATAAAGCTGCAGTAAGCGATTTCTGAGAAAAGCTGTTGATATTTGCAATTGACACCCAAACAGACACACCCCTCCCTTCATTGCTCCATGCTCAAAATAACAAATACACTATGCGATTCAGGCAACGACTAACAGCTGGTGCACACGCCCCCTGTTGCTGATTGGCTAAAAGAGTGTTATGGAATTGTGGTAATTGGTCTGATCCACTTTCTTGTCCTTTTTATACAGACAGGATTATGTGCAAACAAAATGTCTTTGCAAGTTCCTCCAGGGTTGCAAGATAACAGATAACAGGCAATACTTACTGTATATTCACCCTACACACACAGGACAGACATCTAGGAAATATTCACAACATTGTTTGGGTTTTCAACAGCGTTTCTCAGAAAACGCTTACTGCACTATCACCTACTTTTATTTATGTCCTGTTTTGTACACTGTTTATTTCGCCATTACAAATCCCTCTCTACTCTGTTTATGTTCTGCAGAGCTGGCTGAAGGCAACTTTATCAGACCTGATGCACAGTTTGTCCATCCAGGCTGGGGCTCCGCGTCCAAAGGAATTCCGCTTTTGGTTTGATCTCACAGCACTTCGCCGCAAACTTTTCGACCTTAAAACTACTCAAAGTTCCCTACAGAGTCGCAGGAGGAGAGAAGGTGTGTGCCAAATAGTTCCAAGGGAAGAGAAACGATCACTACGTCAAACATTATGTGATATGAATGCTGAATAAAAAAAACAATCAAAATTCTGCTATAAAAATGCCCACCGTTTTTTTCTCTTTCTTTCTACTTTCTAACAATTTCCTTGCACAGTGGCGCTCAATGCATCAGAACCTATACTTACAGTAATTGAGGATTTAGGACCAGGGAATATATATTGGACCCCTGCCCAGTTGAACAGAATGACTTTGCAGACCTTCAGAGATGCTCTGCCAATACTTGGAGAGATAACCAACTACAGTGCAGAACAGCTGTTTGTATTCAGATCAAAAACTTTGGAGGTACTGTTCACACACACACACACACACACACACACACACACACACACACACACACACACACACATACACACACACACTCTGGAGATCCTAAAGTTTATGATCAATAGAAAAACACATACAGAACAGCAAAATCTAAGAAAATATTCACAATATGTCTTCATAGTTTTAAAAATGAGTTACAGTTAAAGACCACGACCGCTCTGTGTGACAGACATGGGGTAGTGCATCCAGGCTGAATGACTCCCACATGGCTGAGCTAACCTGCATTTCCCAGAGCTTGAGTTCTGAAGAGCTGTACAATGTTAACATCTCTTCCCTGGACACTCTGGAGCTACTGAACACCTGCAACTTTACCCAAGCACAGGTAACACCTACAGGCACAGCAGCATTCAGTCATCTGGTATTTAGATAAACATGAAAGAACATACATACAGAACCTTAGTAGATGCTACTAAAACAGTTAAACGTGAGCTGGGACTTTATTGACTTTAGGCCAATATGACTTAATTACTTATACAGTAATACTTACTGTACTTTTTTCCCTAACAACATTAATTTGTGTATTTTTAACCATACACAAACTGCAGAGGACAGCAGTCTGGCAGGCCTTTGAAAGGGCGACTGTGAGAAACGTGGCCGAACTAGGAGAACTGGAAATAATTGGACTGGGACAATTTATATGTGGCCTACAACCATCCCAGATCGACCAGCTCAGTTCCACCAGCTTCAGGTTAGACATACTACACCATCACATTTTAAATTACATTATAATTGTACTTTTTTTCTGATCATTAAAGTTCTGGTCATTGTGATGTGTGTGAATCAGGGAGGCAGTGGAGGTGGTGGGTCGTGCTCCTTGTCCTCTGAACATTACAGAGCGTCTAAAGGAAAAGGCAGTGGCTGCATTTGGAAAGCCAGAAACCTGGAGCGAAGCTCTCGTTGCCATGATGGGCAACATCATTGGTTAGTCCCATATTGAAATCTGATTTATGGCTTTATATAGCAGTATTTGTGTAAGACATGTATTATAGTGAATGTGTGCAAACAGGAAGTGGAAAGCATGTCTTTTTTTTCTCTAGCTGGTCTAAGTGCTGATGAAATTGGACATCTAAATGGCGCCGTTCTGCCATTTATTCCATCATTTGTTGTCCCTCTTATACCCCCTGATCGCTTTGCTGTGAGTATACAGCATACATGTATTTAAAACTGTTTCTGATTTAGTTTTAAATCACACATATAATGTCTGATCATAAAATCTGATCAGTTCTTAAGAGAGTTGCTGTGAGTAAAGAAAGAGGTAATCTTATTTTTTGCGTTCAGGCGATGTCAGTCAGTCAGTTGAAGTCTTGGGGTCCTGAAAATGCTGCTATGGTAACAGAGGCTCAGCAAGGAGGGCTGAGTTTTGACCAGACGGCTGCGCTGTATGAAGCCATTGGGGTGACTGCTCCACGCGCTGAAAGCCCCACAGTACCACTGCCACTAAAAGGAGGTGAGCCATCACAGAACTGAGGACAATACAGTATGTAAAGAGGGATAATATTGTTGGCTGTAACACCAACACTGTGTTGAGGAATTAGACATTGTTAAAAGAACATTACAATAAATGAATTGTGAATTGAAATGTGAACTCAACTCAACTATAAGAAACTTGTAGGTTGTTTACTCTAAAAAAGTGTAAACACTGAAGCACTGTTAAAACATCACATCCATTTGTTTGCATATTCTGAATAGCCCAACATAACAACATTTGTTTAACCAATGATGTGAGTTTGGGGCGGGACTATCTTTTTATTGACCAATGGCAAACAGGAAGAGTGTTTAGGAAAGTTTGGTGATACTAGTGGCACAGAAAAAACAAACGTCACTTTTAAACACCAACTTATACACATACATAAGATAATTTTACAAAATTAAAAAATCTTAAAAGGATATTTTAGTTGGAAATTAAAAAATATTTGTCTATGTATTATGTTTTTCCTCCAGATGCACCAGTACAGAGCATGACAGGATATGTTGTCATGATGCAGGCCATCATGCTGATGTTGCTTGGATATATCTGTTAAGGAGAGCAGGGGGTCAAGTGTCCCTGGATAGTATGTGTCAATCTGACACCTGTAACACATTCCTATCTTTAACCAGTAAACTATCTGATTAGTACCTGGTCATTAAAAAGTTTTACTTGTTATATTTAAAATATTTTACACATAGTCACAGATTGCTCAGATTTAAATTCAGTGATCAGACTTAAACCAAAGTTAACAAGTTGAGGTGGTGGTTTAATTAAACTGGGGTGTAGCTTATCTTAAACTAACATATATAATATCAATTTTTTTAAAGAATCTATATTTTATTATATTAATATTTCTTTTCAAATGATTTTTACTCAGATGATTATTACTCTGTTAAAGATTTCAATATGCATACTTTATTAAAATGCACCTATGATGTACGTAGTTGTAGTGTAAGAACAGACATCTATTTAAAATCTTTCTAAAAATCTATTTAAAGTCTTAGCAGTTAAGGGTTCATATTAAATGTGTTCACTGCCAACATAACTAAAATAATTTATACAAAAACATGAGATTAAGGTCTGTCTCTAAAGAGTGGACGTGAGATTTGAATATAGTCAAACATAAGACAAAAAACTAAACAAAACTCAGTTGTTGCTATCTGGTGGACATGCCATGACAACCTTGTTCTTTGTATACAAACCCAATAACTGTAAATGTATGAATACATTTTTTGTTAAGTGCAAGATTGTGGATTTGAGTGAAGGCTAAATGAAATTGAGGTTTCAATAAGTATTTTTGTTATGCTAATCCAGAGATTTGTTTTTGTTTTTTAAGGGAAGCTAAGTTAAACTAAATAAATGTAAAAGCTACATTTTTATTTACTTTTACATGTTATTTAATATTACATAACATTAAAATAAGTAGTCTCCCAGGTAAAGTGATCAATTTATAAATTACACCAAACAGTTTTTACTGAGTATACTGTGTAATAAGATACAGACCAATGGTTCAGGCAATACAGACTTTCTTTATTACCTCACAGTCAATTTGAGACAGCAAAAAAAGTAAAACAAAATTCTATTAATCATCTTTAAATTGAGAAGTCAAGATGTTAAGGCACCAATAAAACAAACCAAACATAAAAGTATAACTATTCATTCCCCTCTCTCCTCAGTTTTAATGCATCACCTCCATCACCCACACACAATAAAGTGAAGAAACATAATTATCTGCAGACCTGTGTTAACTAATATTAATTCATCAAGGCACTTTTCATTCCCATTCTAAAGCTCACCTTTACTATGTAGCAAGTTTCCTGATTTTAATGCCTCTGTGGAAAAGATATAAAAGACATTTCTATTTCTAACATACAAAAATATGATTCAAGAATCAAATGAATCATGTGCATTTGGCTGTGTTAAACTGTTAATACAGTATTTTACTTATAATAAGATGCATATTTAAATTCAAGAAAATACTGTACAATTGGAATCAGTAGGCAAGTGAAAACAGCAGGACTGGTAAACAAGTTTGTGATCATCATAAGGGACCTAAATCCAGTTCCAAAACATGTATCTTCAGTGTCTGTAGCTTGGCCCTTCATTCTACCACCTCTCCACTTTCACTTCACCAGGTGTAGTTACTGAAGTAGAAAATTGAAATGTTTTGCCTGATGCAGTGTATTTCTCTAGTTTAACAGGTAAAAACATTCGTAAAAGGCTTGCGATAAATGCAGCTGAATAACCTACAGACTCTGTATTAATAATCTGTAGAATTTTTGAGGTGAATCTCAGGTAAGTCATGTGCAGGCATTCCACATTTCACCCCAAGAATTAATAGAAAAAAATAAGGCTTTTTGCATATATTAGATTTGGCATAAATAAAATAAATCCAATTAATAGGACCATTGTCATTACGTTAATGACGTTAAAATTGGTTAAGCCTGCCCGTTTTTGTTATTTCCACTATTACAGTACATTACAGTAAAAAGATACAGTATAGTTTTTAATGCTTAATTGTCATAAAAGTAACGTCACAAAAAGGTTCCTGACAGATTCTGAGATTCACCCTCTTGCTGATTTACTCATTCTGTCCTCCCTCTCGCTCAAATTTTCTGCTTTATGCTGGTTTGTCTGATTTGTATGTGGTGATGAAGGCCATGCCGTGAGTTCTAAAGTGTGTATTAAGGTCAGCAGGTTTGTTAAACTGACATCCACACACCTTACAGGCATGCTTACCTTCCCCATCATCCACCTGCGACCCTCCAATACTCGATGGTGACCCAGGGAACCCGGCTACAACAGCAGGGTCAGAGGTCACATTCCCAGACGTAAAACCAGTGCCAGGAGACACCTCAGCGTGTACGGAGGGGATGTCCCGCATGCGATGGCTGATAAAGAGATGCCTGCTGAGGGAGGAGGTGGATGCAAAACATGCACCACACTGCTGACACTGAAAGGCACTCCCACCGTCACCGCGGTGACAAGCAATATGCTGTAGAAACTGCTCCCTGTCTTCTGTGAAGAAACCACACGGCATGCAGCGGAATCCCACAGCTGTCGCTTCTCTGCTGAGCTTAGACAGCCTGCACTCAGCCAATTGGCTCTCTGCTTCCACTGAAGCCCCGCCCAAAATGCCAGGACCACCATCCAGCTCAGAAGAGCTGTCAGCTGCATCAGTGATCTGAGG
This sequence comes from Ambastaia sidthimunki, assembly GCA_036877625.1. NCBI lineage: Eukaryota > Metazoa > Chordata > Actinopteri > Cypriniformes > Botiidae > Ambastaia > Ambastaia sidthimunki. The sequence goes on from JAZGTK010000178.1 coordinate 96,500, forward strand.
TACTGCCTGAAAGAAAGAGAAAGTCTACTTGTGTCTAAAAATGTGATGATGATGATAATAGGAGTGTTTGTCTAACACTTAGTTTACTTAGACAGTTTCAGGTCAGGTTATAAAAGTTGCACAGATCTTTCACCGATGTTAGAAAGAAAAAATGATGGAAGGGTTGAAAGAAATACATTTTTATTACTGTGAATTCATTTTTAAATGTAAGACTCTTTCTAACAAGGATCAAGCAAGATAAGTCACTAAATATTTGCTTGGGTATATCCAAAAATCACATGGATTTGATTTAGATCATTAGACATGATGTGATGTGCCTTGGTGGCCTGTCTGAAACCAGGTACCTTCATACATGAAACACTGCCGTTTAGTGATTGTCTGTCTGAGGAGGACATGATTGAGGTGGACAAAGTGTGCATGTGAGTTCTCACCTGATTCTTTGTGGCTTCTCCTTTGTCTTCACTATGCTGAGTCTGAATATGTTTCTCAAGAATCAGCTTACTGCTGAAACTCCTCTTCCCATCTGTACAAAGTCTTCACAAATGTGACACACACACACACACGTTTAAGTGCTTTTAAAATGTCCAAATACTTTTGGGGCTACTGTATGTGTTATACTTACTGGCAATAAAAAGCCCTTTTGATGCCTTTGTGTTTCACACGAATGTGCCGCCTTAAACTTGAGGATGAAGAGAAGGAGCGTTCACACTGAGTGCATGGAAACTTCTTCAGTTCCTTTAATTAACAAAACATAAATGCGATTGTTCTAAATGATTAATACAGGTATTGTATAACACCATACAAAGTTGTAGTTATAATGATGCACTGACCTTGTCGTGCTGCACGGACATATGTGTAATGTAGTCTTCTTTCTCTGTGTAGCGCGTCTGACACTTTGAGCAGCTCCAGCTCTGAACATCTGGGACCGTGGAGATCTTATCTTCTCTCTTAACTCCTCCTCTGTCCCCCTCTTCATCTCTCCCCCACTCCTCCCCATCAGAGCTCTCCATCTTTACCAAGTTCTCCTGTGCCACTGCATCATACTGTTGAATGTCTGAGTCTCTGTGAGAGACCTAAAGGCACATCATGGTAAAGTCAGACCATCATCATTTCCATCAAGACTGGAATCAACATCTGTGTAAAATAAACGTCTAACCTTGACATGCTCAAGAAGAGACTTTCTCTGTGTAAAGAGCTTGTTACAGTCGGGACACTTGAAGACAGGCATCTTCTGCTTGGTTAAGTGAGTGTCAAAGTGGACGCTGAGCAATGCCTTCTGGGTAAAAACTGTCCGACACATCACACATTTATAGATCTCCCTGTCACAAAGAAAACTGGTTAATACTATCTCAACAAACATAATAAGAACATTTAAAAAGTCAATCTGGATTCACGAATATGCATACAACAGGGTCTTGTAAATTATAATTTCACAGCTAAAATAAAAATGATCCATTGAGTAACTTAAGTTTTTAAAAAGTGAAATATTTTAGTTACATGCTTTGTTACATGCATTGTTTTTGTGTAATTAGATAAACTAATTAACTGTGTAATTAGATAAACTAATTAGACAGATTGTTAAAAAAAGTCTTAAAAATTGTGCCAGAAAAATGCTCTGAATGCTAAATAAAATAATTCACAGTTATAACATTATAAAATAATTGTAACATGTCATGCCACTGTTAAAGTAGCTTTACAAATAGCTCTTATTTGTCAGTACAATAGCTGACAAATAAGAACAAGGTATTTAAACCTACTTGGATTGTCTGGCTGTCTCAGGGAGTTCAGGATGCTGGCTGACGCAGTGGCTTTCAGAACTAGAGGCAGATTTGAAAGCCATGGGGCAAGAAGGGCATTTATGGAAGACCTCACAGTGAGCTGTCTGCATGTGAGTCTTCACAGCGTTTAGACTATTTACCCCTCCAAACACCAGATGACAGCAGGCACATCTGCAATGAGTGAAGACAGACAGTATGCAGAAAAAAGCTTTTGTTTCCAAACAAATGCACTTAGTGTTGCTAGCACCATGTTTTATCAGCTGAGCTGTAGGATGTGTGTGAACACCTATATCCGAGGCGACGTGAGTAGTGCATGCAGGATTGATTGAGGTGTGTGTTGAGGTCGTGAAGCTGACAGATGACACCGCATTCAGGGCAGACCAGAGGAGACAGCTGCTGATGTAACCGGCGGTGAGCTGCAGCACTGCATGAGTTCCAGAGCGGCATCGCAGGAGAACACTGCATACAACACTGCAGAGAGACATGCATTTAACACCAAACAATAGACTGTACTGGTGTAAGCACTTATCCAGAACCTCTAATCCTAAACTCAGTTATGAAGATCTATATCTTAAAGAAGATGCAAAAATTTGATTTTTTACTACAAAAAGCAATGGCTTTCTCATTTCCCAAAGTGTCTAGAATTAAACGTTCTAGAATACTTATTCAATTTAACTGTGAAATCTCTGGATTATGCATTACAGATTAAACACGCAATCATTTTGTCTCTTGTCCTCCATGCACTCACTGTGTCAGTGCCACCAGGCTCAACCTCTTGAAAGTGTGCTGCTATTTCTGCTTTCCCTTTAAATGGACTCCAACACTCTGGACAGCTGAGAACATTCAACACATCAGTTAGCATCTCAACATTTAAACCTACATTCATTTCATTAGGCAGAACTGATGTATTTCAGCACCTATATTAACAGGTTACAGCATTCACACGACATTGCATGGAAGAAGAGTATTTTTTAGTTCTGTTTGTTCTGTATCGTTTCTAATGAGAATATCTTTATTGGAGGAGCTAATTGTGTAATTTCACCAGTTATCAGAGGAAGTTTCTTTAACAGCAGACAGAGGAGAAGATCTGGAAGGAGGTGGACAGAGCAAACCTGTAACAGAAGGACACACTGTGAGAGCTTATACTCATAGAGGGTCTGTATTGATACCTATTTACCTTCTTATTATAACATCTTGTAAAACAATAAAAATGACAGCATTATAAAAGCGGCTTGGGTTAATAGAAAAATGTTGCAGAGTACCTCTTTAGATTATTGTCAATTACCTACAAGTCAATCACCTACAAAACAGTGCACAGAGAATAAGCCCCTGCTGAATTTTTCCAAATCAGTGGTTACTGTAAATGCTTTGTTTTGCAGTAAAATGATAACCTGTAGACTAAGACAGTGATTGGTTGAGTGTGGTGCAACTCCCTCATGACTTTTAATAGTTGTTTCTTCTGAAATTTTTTATAAATGTTTTTCCTGACACAGAAAAACAGCATGCTAAATAAGCGTAAAAAGATGTCCAAAGTTTCCTTGTTTTTTTGTTAAATGTTCCTTTCCCAATGCTTCAACAAAAAACATTTATATAGACAGAAGGCACAAACTCACACACCTACAACCTCTTACCTATGGGCACCGAATCCTGTTGGCCAATCATCTGCTCCACACTGACAGGACTCATGACGAGGTGAGAACATTGCATAACCAGCCCCTTCTCCTTGTGTTCTCGTGCATGAAGCAGCAGGCTGCACTTGTTAAAGAAGGCTAGTCGTTTGGAGCAGTGGTTACAGGTCACCTCAATCCTCAAAGAGCGCCGATCGTAGTGTCTTGCCAGGCTGCGCTCCAGGGCAAAACTATCCCCACACTCCAGGCAGCGGTATCCGGTGGAAGGCAACTGAAGACCCCATTCTGGAGGAAGGGGGGTGGAGAGATCCGGCTGGTAGCTTGGCAACGGATTCTTACAGTTCAGGATTTTGTTGAAGGCCTCAACGAGGCTAGACTGGCTGCGCGAGATCACGGCTCCTGAACTGTTCACAATGGAGGCTGGTTTAGCTGTTCCTGGGTTCCCATTCATCACTTTCTGTCCCAAAGAACGAATGTTAATACCTGTCATGGAAGCACAAGAGGCTGCAGATAAAGATGAGATAGTGGGGAGGGTGGATGTTTTGGTGATGTTGACTGCAGTAGCGGAGAGGGTGGTGGCCATTTTGTTCTGTGCCCTGCTTGCTGCAAATAACATAGCAGTGCTGGCATCCTGGAGGGTGGACACAGGCAACATTGTCACCTTTGAACCCTGAGGCAGCCCCTGAGAAACAACTGTGGATCTCTGAATTCTTTGGAGTGGTTTACGCTGACCTTTTGTAACTTTGGGGCCATCGGGACTTTTGGAGGCCCCAGCTGCTCTTCCTTTGGGAGCCACTCTAGATACAGTACGTGTGATGTTTCCAGTAGGGGTTTTGACAGTCTTGATTCTGACTTTAAGAGGTTTGGAGAATGTAGTGTTGGAGTCAGTGACACATTCAGAGGCAGAATCTACTAAACTAGTTTCAGTGGATTTCATCACTGATTCTTCAGCTCCATTACTCTCCATTTTAACGTGATGGCTGATCTTCTCCTTCTCCTGCAAACTCATGCTCATGTCAATAACTTGATTTTCAGGTGTAGCTTCTGCTGTCTTCTGTCCAGGATTATTTATTACTTTCTGAATTGCGGGCACAGACGTGCAAACCTGAGGTTCCTCTGAAACTGCGCTTACTTGAGAGAAAGCAGGTATTTCTGGCTCTGGGCTCTCAGGAGAATCTCTCTCCTCAATAATGTGATCCAGGTTTTTTTCTTCAACAGGTAGTTCACTTTTGGAGGTCACAGATGTTTCACAGACATTGCTTTGTATAAGTGTTGAATGGTGCACAAATGGATCTGACTCTACAGTTTGAGTGTTACTTATTGGTAAGGCTGGAGAAGAGGGAGAGCAGGGTTGAAACACACTTTGAGGAGACTGATGTCTGCGTGGCATCTTAGGAGCCGAGCACAGCTGAGAATCTGAGTTCTCCTCTATAATGAGTGGAGGACTTCCAAGGTCTGGCTCAGATTCTTCATCCTCAGACAAGCGCCGTCGGACTCCAGCCCTCAGAATGCCATTTAAAGGTACCGCTGAAGCCCCATTTGAATGCTGTGCTTCTTCACCATCAAGGCTGGGGTGAATGTTTGGACCAATCAAGTGTGAAGATAAGTGGTGTGGAACAGATGGGGATACAGACTGAGGTGAGGAGAACATGCTACCAGCGTGCTTAGAGGAAGTGCCACCCTGGTTGTCATCAGTATGCTCACTGCTAACTGTAGAGGCAGAGACAGACCAAAGGTTCCTGCTGGGTTGCATCTGGGTTAAAGAGGGTGCGGGAGAAGGTTCTGTATCCCCACCTGAAACAGCCTGGAGTCCATTAGACATTAATGGATCTAAAGGCACCAAGCCATCTTCGTTGGCACGCTGTTGATGGGATCCATCTTTATCAACCCCAGTAAAGTCTTCAGATACATTCACCTCCATTTTGTCATCAACATTTTCATCTGCTTCTGAATCAGAACATATGTTGTTTTTGACTATGACACTGACTACGGAGGGCTCATTATGGGGAGCTAAAGGAACAGTGTCAGGACTTCTTGGAGGAGCAGTGGGTCTCAGGCCTGGACTTATCTCCTTTCCAGCGACACCACTTGACTCATTATGATTGCCATCACTATCAGACTGAATAGCTTCCTTGGCGTCGATGTCTGGAATGTCAAAAGCTGCCAGTAGGTCATCGAAATCTGGTGTCTTCATGTCCCCCATTCCCATGTAGATGACAAATACCTGTTACATGACATCACATTAAAACAGATGTGATCAGTTTGTCATAATATAGAAAACTGCTTTATATGTTCAAAATAACTGCCATTAGAAAAAATAAGAAATTTTGTCTACAGTCTCTATATACATTCATCTCATGTTGTTAATGTACATGTGAATAACACTTCTACAGAGGCAATAAAAGTCAGCAAATAGTTACAGGAAGTAAGCTTTTCAAGTAAAACGTCAGTTCTTTAAACATTAAGTTTATTTTTTACATTCATGTAGGAGCTTTATGTTGTTATTTAATCTGTTTACTCGATCATAACTTAGTTTACTAACACCTTTCACAAGCAAACTTTGCATAAGCTAGTAAGACATGTACAGTGGCTTTTGCATTGTTTATTTTTACATAGTTCATATCAATTAATAATGCAGTTCCCATAACGCAAAACCCATAAACTGTATTACACTCTATGTCGCCATTATGAGATATCAGTCACATACAGTTCTGCAAAAGCCTCTAGCAAAGCAGCTAACTTGCCGATGTACTGTACATCGTCTACCGTTAATAATACAGGTAAGGCGTTTAGAAGATTAATGAATCAATGTGCTTTACAATAAATGTGTTTACTGCTGGTCTATGTGTTTAAACTTCTACTTACCTGTTGAAATATTCGTGTCTACTCCTGATGAGACCCAGTACGGCGCACAACATTTGCGTCACCTCTTCCAAAAACAAGTCTTTCCAGTATACAAATATCGAAATATAATAAAATCTCGAATATAATGTCGAAATTGTCACAGCTTATAAGAAAAAATAAGAGTCGTTGATATCTTATGCGATCAGTTTGCTTGTACTGAGCAGCTTCGGAAACGACTGCTGTCGTGAAACTATGACGCAGTTGATTTTTTTTAACCCTGAACCTGTTGCGTGTGACAGCAGAGAAGATAACACATAATCACACATTGCATCAGAAAATCTATTCACTTATGAAGGTGTTACTGCTTCATGCACACTTACAGCTGATTGTATGTGCATATGTGTGTTGTAGCTATGCCACCGTGTGTATGTAGACAGCTCAAAATCAAATCGGGCGCTGTTCCTGTACTTTTGATAAAAAACTGACGGGGGCGCTGTTCCTGTATTTTTGATAGAAAAGCTATCCGCGGGTATGCACATGCTATTTACCTGGTATTTACCTCAATGTGTCTGAAACCGTGAATCTGTATTTTCCGCCCCCTTCTTTTACAATGCATGATATTTTTCTTTCAGCTGTATTACACACTTAGATTTACATTGAGCCTTACATGCGCATAAAATGGCAAACCACACTATCATTATCTTTGTTTAAGTGCTGTTGTGTTCTGAATAAGTGTTGATTATTTAATAAAACAAAGACGTTTTACCTAAACCATTACATGACATTGGTTCACCTCGTGCTGTGCCTGTACAGTGGCTGAAGAAGGGTCCTGAAGTAGGAGGGCATTTTCATCAGCGCGTTTATGCTTACACCCCATTGTTCGCTTCAGCTGTCACTCACTCGCACCTCAATCGCTGATTGGCCAGTTTGTTGGTCCCTCGGCCCAAAACATTCAATGAGGTTTTTGCTGTGCAGAATGTTCCGAAGCCGGCGATTTTATTTTAAAACAAATAAAACGCACAAGTGTGTTAAAATGTCTCTGGTATAAGAAAAGTCTGTAACTTCCCTATTGTAGGTCTGTACATAATTAAAAGTGCGGAAGAAAAAGAGAAATCCAGGAAAGAGCAGGGGGTGGACACGACATTAGGGAAGGACGGTAAGCTAACGTAGTTAGCGTCAACACAAGCCTTCTACCTCTTGAAGTCCGTAAAGTCCAGCTGTCCTATATGTTACAGATGCTCTCGTTATGTTCGTGCATGTTCATGGTTTAAATTTGTGTTTTCTTTGTTGACCAGAAATGTATACACAACTAGGTCTGTTTTGCTCTTCACTCTGTGTGCAGCGCGCCGTTTATGTGTCCAGACTTGCAGATGTTACACATGCAGCCTGTTTCATATGTGAAAACCCATCTCCTTATCGAGTAGAAAACAGTTAACGTGGCTGTATAATAAAGCCGTGATATCTACACGATCACACAGGTTTTATTTACATTTCTACACGTCTGTCGCAGAGTTGTAGTGTTGCTGCTTTTTCTTTCAGCAGAGTGAGGCCAGTATAAACTGCAGCATGACATCTTAAACCGTTAGTTTATAGTTACTGGTATTGATTGGTATTCCTCATGTCATTCCCTACAGGATGAGCTACAGGACACTTTCCTGCTATGACTTTGAGAGTCCATTATGCCATCTGTGTACATTATACTCTGTTGATTCATTGGCTGCTATTTTCCCTTAATTCTAATTGTATTTTTGTAATTTAAGTAATTTTTTAATTTCTTGTATTTTAGTATTTACTATTTACCTGCACAGTCTAACTGAGCATACAGATGCACATTTTACTACTTGTTGTATGCTATCTTAACTGATATGTGACAAATAAAATCTTGAATCTTGATTGATATCTATATGTTAATTGTGTCTGACTCCTTGTCCTCACAGGTTGATGTCAGTTTAGGCTCAGAGATGGAGATGGAGTTGGATCCAGAGCTGGAGGAGGAGTTTGGTGTGTCTCTGGATGAGCTACGCAAGTGGATTGAGGAGCAGGTGGACAGCAGTGAGGCTGTACGGGAGAGGAAAGCTCAGCTGGAACAACTGCAGGACTGGGTTGAGCAGAGGGAGAAGGAGGTTGCTGATATTGACACTATGTGTTCCAATGCCTCAGAGTAAGTCTTGAGTGAGAGTTTGTTGTGAACTGAGATCAGTGATGATTTAACTAACCACTGATTTATTTGTTGAAGGATTTGTAAAGGTGAGAAGACTAGTTGCTGGATGAAATGACAGCTTACAATAACCCCGTAAATTAAAACACGTAGAAATGTGAGAATTTCATTGCATTAGATATAAAATCAAACCAAGTGGCATCTGTACAAGCAAATGATGCTAGACCTTTTGTCAGAACTACCTTTGCCAACTAACTGATTCCAAGATTGTTTTTATTTAATGTGTCAGTCATTCGTTTATAGTAATAGTTTCAAGTGTCGACATAATTTTGGGGATTTTTTTTGGATCACTGCATATGCCATAAGTTTAAAATTAAATTAAACTCAATAACTTGAGAATGTCTTAGTTGACATATTCAAAAGGCAAAAACAGGCCAACAGGTTTTCACTGTTCTTTGTGTAAAATGCAGGTTTGGGCTAAGGTTGAATCTTTGTGTGTGTTTTAAAGGTCTGTGATTCAGTGTGAGACTCTGGTGAGGGAGGTGTACAGTAAGATGGGTCTAGTGTATAATGAAAGCAGCTCGGAAGACGAGGGAGGAAGCAAAACAAACACTTCTGAGGTCATTGAAATTGATGATGACGACGATGATGATGTCATTGCCGTGGCATGTGGTAAGAATCAGTGCAAAGGTTGTCGGTTCAGTTTCCAGGGAACATGTTTACTGATATGCTTTGTATACCTTGAATGCACTTTGGATAAGAGTCGCTTTGAATAAAAGCATCTTTCAAAGGCATAAATGTAATGTAAAAAAGATATTGTGTGTGTGTCTGTGTCTGTATATATATGCATATGACTGGGTGATTATGTGATTATGTACATTTGTATGCATGTAAATGTGTACACACATTTAACAGTGTTTTATCTTCCACATAGTGGTTCCGCCCAAGAAGGTTGTAACTACAGCTAAGGACGCAGCGGTAAGAGAGATATGTTGCTGTGATTATTAACATTGGGCCACTAGCACTTCAGAATGTGTTATGTCTCCTAATTGTTCTAATGTGTCGGGACTATCCGTACAGTTTAAGGAAGCTTCAGCTGCCCTTCAAAGAACATCTAAGCAGGTGCAAAACCTGGCGCAGACTGTCAACAAAACAGGCCCTCCCCAATCGGGTACCATCACACCCTCAAAGGCAGTGGCCCCTCCTCCACGAGCACCGGGTACTTTGACTCTTCCGCCAGTGTTTATGTCATCAGGCCCTAGCAACACTGCCACTCAACCAAACCCCAATTTTAAACTGGATAGTTTGAAGATAGACATGACTCTTTTGGGAAAGAAACGAACTAAGACATGGCACCGTGGAACACTTGTTGCCATCAAACAAGTGGGTAAGATCTTCCTGCATTTTTCTGCCTGCCTTGTAAATGTGGTAGATGTAGATGAGTCACCTGCTGTGTGTTTATACGGATATAACAATAATCATCAATATTTTATTTCATTTTTCAAGAAGGATAAAAGGGAATTGTAAAAATGTACATTTGTCTACTTAGGAATTACCATGTAGAAGACCTCAGAAGTCACCAGTTTTAATTTTAAGGTTTCTTTCATTCTACGTTTTGTTCTTGATGTCACAGGTAACAATTTTAAGTACAAGGTGAGGTTTGAGAATAAAGGCAAGAGTCTTCTCTCTGGCAACCACGTGGCATTTGACTACCACCCAACTCTGGAAAGACTTTTTGTTGGTGCCCGTGTAGTTGCCAAGTACAAGGATGGCAACCAAGTCTGGCTGTATGCAGGTGTAGTTGCTGAGATGCCCAACAGCAAGAATCGTATGAGGTAAGAGGGGCGAGAAGATGGAACATAAGGATACAGAGAAAGAAAATAGGAGAAGAATGATGGTTAATGTATGGCCACCATGCACCATATGCACCATTCATAGGCAGGTGCATAGAAGAAGTGTTTTGACCACAGAATATAGCTGTAGAGTTGGTGGTCAGGGTATCAGTTAGTTTAAGAACGATTTAGATGGCCTTCAGACCACCATTATTTTGTTGTTTTAGGTTCCTGATCTTCTTTGATGATGGTTATGCCTCATATGTGGGCCTGCCTGAGCTCTACCCTATCTGCAGACCAAGTGAGAAGCGTTGTATTTGTTTAAAATTTATACGTAATGTTTGCATACTGATTTTCTCTGTCTATCTATATTCAGTGAAGAAGACTTGGGAGGATATAGAGGATGCATCATGCAGAGAATTCATTGAAGAGTACATCACATCATATCCCAACAGACCCATGGTGCTGCTGAAGCCGGGACAGATCATAAAGACAGAGTGGGAAGGCACATGGTGGAAAAGTCGTGTGGAGGAAGTGGACGGCAGCCTTGTCAAAATGCTCTTCCTGGTCAGCCAGGCACAATAAAGTTGGAACTGTTAGAATTCATGCCTTATTTTTAGTATTTAATGAAGTGATGTTTGCAGGATGATAAACGCAGTGAGTGGATCTATCGTGGCTCAACTCGACTGGAGCCCATGTTTAATCTAAAGATGAACACGGCCAACAGTCAGGAGAAGAAGCTGGCGGGTCAACAGAGACAGCGTCCTAATATGGGTAACACATTACTGTAGTTTATATTTTGTATGCAAGGCTTGTACAAATCAGTTCAAGTATCCTAAACAGTATCCTGTACAAAGAGTGTTGGCATTAAATGTGTTCTTTCCAAGGGGTCCTAATGTATCAAGTGTCCTAGGGGACACTTCCTGTGTCCTCATAAATTAAATCGCTTATCATAAAAGCCAAAAGATTTCTGTGAGGGTTGGGTTTAGGGAATAGAATATACAGTTTGTACAGTATTAAAACCATTATGTCTATGGAGAGTCCTCATAAACCACACATGCCAACGTGTGTGTTTGTTCAGGAGCATTGAGGACTAAGGGCCCTGTAGTGCAGTACACAAGTGACAACACTACTTCTACCTCCAGTCGACCTGTAGCCCCACAGTTACCAACACCTCGTCCACAGCCGCAACCACAGTCTCTCACCTCCCCACAGCCTTCTCTTATAGAGTGAGTGCCTAAACTACATTACCCATAATTCTCTTTCATAAAACTGCACTTATGTCCAAATGTTTTACTACTAGTAATATGTGCATTTTCTGCCTGCTTTTCCAGGAGTCCTGGCCTGAAGAGTCAGATGGCTAAAAAGAGCACTGGTCAGTTTGCAATGCAGCCTCGTCAGGGCATGACCCCTGACCTTCAATCCAAAGCACTAATCAGCACTGTTCCCCAGACCAACACCTCCAGGTCAGTGTGACCACTGTAACAGGGATGGACAGTGCGACAGTGTATGTAATTGGTATTTGTATATAGTCAAATACCAAATACCAATACGACAGTGTATAATAATTGGTTTGTGCAATGAATTAATTTACCACAGTACAGACATGTCATTTTTCTGCACCTTAAGTGGAACTCTAGTGTAAGTCACAGACTAAATTTGATCACAGGTTGTAACAGGATATTAGAATATTATAATAATAATAATAATAGTAATAATAATAATAGTATATTAGCACTAGGTTTAAATGCTTATCGGATTACCTGGGTGTAAATCTCTCTTGCTCTCCTACTTTATCATTCCAGCAGACTCTATATTCTGCAGCCTGGGCCTGTACATACGATCACACCAGCTACTCCAATCCATCCTCTGCAGTCCACCATATCGACATACGCCAGCGAACGCATTCCTCAGGAGCCATCGTACCAGGCTCCAAACGACAGACTCTTCTACCTTCCACACACATGCATACCAGACTGCCTGAAGAGGATTCGGCCCACCGACCCAAGCCTGCACCGCGGACGCAACCCCCTTCTTACACCGCTGCTCTATGAGTTTCGCCGCATGACTGGCCGAAGACGCCTTAACCGCAAGGTGTGTGTGTCTTAAAGGTGCAGTAAGTGATTTCTGAGAAACAAAGTTGAAAATTAAAATCAAGAATGGAAGAAACTATTTTGTGAATATTTGCTACGTATCTGTTCTGTGTGTTGAAAGAAAATTTTGTGTCTGCACATAGTCCTGGCTATGTAAAGAGGAGAAAAAAGTGGATTGGATCATCATAACACATTGCTTTAAATCTTCAATGCTGATGTTTAGGGAAAAAGGTTGCTAGTCATATATACATTTTAATTTTACTTTGAACACTGTAGGTGTTGAACAACAGAAGTTAATTGGCCAAGTTGGACCAGTTATCAATACTTTTCTCTCTCAATACTTTCTCTCTTGCTTAGATGTCGTTCCATGTCATCTACAAGTCCCCGTGTGGCTTAAGCCTAAGGAATATGGGAGAGATACAGAGTTACCTCTTCCAGACACACTGTGACTTTATTTTCTTGGAGATGTTTTGCTTGGACCCCTACGTGCTGGTGGACCGCCGATTCCAACCCCAGAGGCCCTTTTACTTCATCCGGGACATCACAGGTGGCCGCGAAGACATTCCTCTGTCCTGCGTGAATGAGATCGACAACACACCTCCACCCAGCGTGGCCTACAGTAAAGAGAGGATCCCGGCAGATGGGGTCTTCATTAACACCAGCCCTGATTTCCTGGTGGGCTGTGACTGCACTGACGGCTGCAGAGACAAGTTAGTATTAGACACACACCACAAGATGTTAAAGAGCGTAGAGTTTACAAGAACATGATAAAGACTGCAATAGTGTCAGGCCACCCCCACCTTTCAATGTAAATTAACAGCTCTAAATTGTATTTAATAAGCCATTTTCAATAAAGCAATAAAACAAGTTTTCTTTGTCAATTATTCTGTTTGCTTCTAGATCAAAGTGTTCATGCCATCAGCTGACTCTACAGGCTACAGCTTGTACTCCAGGAGCACAGATCAACCCCAGTGCCGGATATCATCACAAGAGACTGGAAGAGTGTCTTCCTACAGGGTCTGTGACGCATAAGCTTACCCTAGTAATCTCATTCTGTTCTAACAAGCTTCTTTTTAGGTGTATTAGAGCCAAACTAACCAACTTAATCTCTTCCTCTCTCAGGATCTATGAATGTAATAAACGGTGTCGCTGTAATCCTCAGATGTGTACTAACCGTTTGGTTCAGCACGGTTTGCAGGTTCGGCTGCAGCTTTTTAAGACACAAAATAAGGGTTGGGGCATCCGTTGCCTTGACGACATTGCCAAGGGCTCCTTTGTTTGCATCTATGCAGGTAACGGGTTAAGAAATGTTTGAGAAAAATTGGAAAATGCTCGCCATTGTTTGCTAGACCATGGACTTGTAGTGGTGAAAGGTTTGTTTTTTTATTTAACTCTGTTAGGTAAAATCCTGACAGATGACTTTGCCGATAAGGAAGGTTTGGAGATGGGTGATGAATATTTTGCCAATTTGGACCACATTGAGAGTGTTGAGAACTTTAAGGAAGGCTATGAGAGTGAAGCTCACTGCTCTGACAGCGAGGGCAGTGGGGTGGACATGAGCAGGGTTAAACTTCCTGCTTCCTCTCAACATGGCAAATCCAGCACCAAGGAAGAGCGTAACAGCAGCACTACAGGCAAAAGTGAGAAATCTGTGCACATAGCTTATTTTTTCTATTATTCATTGCTGTAGTAAGGTCAAAAATTTGGTTGAAAACTAAAATGTTATATATGTTCATTTTATTATAATAAATAAATATCTTTCTCCTCACATACTCGCCAGGCCAAGATGATTCATCTGAGGACAGCTCTGACAACAAAGAGGACGACTCTAATGAGGACGAGAGCGACAGCTCGGATGACACATTTGTGAAAGACACGTATTACACCACCAGCTCCGTGTGGAGGAGCTACACCACCCGCAGACAGGCCAAAGGACTGCAGGAAGGTCAGGAGACATTAATATGTGAGAAAGAGGGCAGAAAGACAAAAATGTGGACCATTAGAGGCCAGTCTTATGCAGACTATGAAATAGACTCAATTTTGCGCTCCTGATATGTATATGTAAATGTGTTTTATATTTTAGATTAGCCAAAGTATGTACATTTAGCTTTGATGACAGCTTAACAATCACTTTCCCTCTTGGCTGTAGAGAGCCAGGACAGTAAGGATGGACTAAGTGCATCAGCAGGAGATGAGAGAAAACCACCTCCTGTGCCAGAAGAGAGTGGGAAGAGTAAGGTGGCATCTTGGCTCACTAGCCAGTCCTCCCCTTCTGGAGCTCAGAATGTAAAGTTGGAGGGAGGGATAAAGACAGAGAAAAAAGTGAGTTGGTGATGGACATCAATGGCATTTGTTCACACATCTTGTTGTTCTTAATATTCACACAACAGCAGAATACGGCTGTCAATCCTGTTTCAGAGCTAAACACAGTTCTGCTCACACACTGGAGAGACAAACAGCAGTGACAACCACATCCTGAGACTGAAGTGACACATTTCCCTCGTAAACTCTTGTTTGTTGCGCTCCTCTTGTTCTCTTTTCGTGATCTGTTTCTCTCTGTTTAGGATGTGATGACCCTCTCTGACAGCGATGATGTGCAAACCATCAGCTCAGGGTCAGACGACAACAAAGAGAGAGAGAAAAAAACTCAGGGTAAGAGACGCACAGAGATCCAGGAACTTGCCTTAATTCCATACATAAATTATCTGTAATATTATCAGTGTGTTTTCTTTGCATTAGTGTTATTGGTGCCAGTAGAACAGTTGACAGGCTTCAGTCAGCAGTTTTAAGTGCATGTCTACATGGACAAAATCACTAAGAATTTAGATCTCCACTTCAAGACTGTCATTATATACCTTCTCATTCCAAGGCAAAATTACTATCTGTGTAGAATTAGGTCTGATAGGCCCACCTCATAACATACTTATTTTAAGTCACCAATTTTACTATTTTCTGTATCTATCTTTAGCTGTGGTGAAGAGGCAGGTGGCAGTGAAGTCCACACGTGGCATTGCTTTGAAGTCCTCACACAGTCTGATGGTAAAGTCAGGTGGAGCGGGTGGAGGTGGGTCTGGAGCTCCTCCAGGACAGGGAGGTGTAGTAGGTGACAGTGGCCCTAAAAACACCCGCCAGTTCTTTGATGGGGAAGAGTCTTGTTATATCATTGATGCCAAACTAGAGGGCAACCTGGGACGTTACCTAAATGTAAGTACTATGACATAACCAGATTGGGCATTTTTGATTTGGCAGATGCTTTTATCTAAACTTTTTTGTCCAAAAGGTTTTACCACATTTATGGTATACATTTATTACTCTGTGTATTCCATGAGAAATGAACCCACGATTTTGACAATGCAATTGGAGAAAACATGGAATTAGCCAAATATAAAAACTCAATTTCATTGTTTAATTCTGCAATATTTATGCCAAAATTTAAAATGTTTTTTATTATCCAATCATTATAATCATCTGGAAAAGTCTATAAAGAAATTCATTGGGAAGTTTGTTGTTGAATGTTTATTGGATGTGAGTTCTGTACTGTGTTAATATCCATTCTCTTTATCCCACAGCATAGCTGCAGTCCCAATCTGTTTGTCCAGAACGTGTTTGTAGACACTCACGATCTGCGCTTCCCCTGGGTGGCTTTCTTTGCTAGCAAGTGAGCAGGACATCAGCTTATTTATGTTTGTGTAAAGCTACAATCCGTAACTTTTTATTGTTAAAATAAACCAAAATCAGTGCAAATGCAATGCTTAGCATGCAATGTTAATGTAATGATCTCTGTTAGCATTAGTTAATACCAAGATGGGGTAAAACCAACCTAGGTTTATTATGAACCTAGGTTAATATTAATTTATACAAGGTTAGTTCATAATGTGCTAATGCACTGTGAAAGGCAGCAAGCACATACAGTACATTAAGCATGCTTATTCTTTAAATGCAGTTATTGATGGGAGTATATTAATAGGAGTAAACAGGATTTATGAAATTTCTGTTTGAAGGAGACAAGATCTTTGCTGCATAAACCTCTGCTCTGTGCCTTTAAATCATATTTCTGCCTATATTCTTTGACAAGTCTCATTCACACAATTCACACATTGAACAACAACATTGAACAGCGCTATTATATAACAGATATTATTTTATTTACGTTGTTTATTAAAGTACCTTAGTGACTTAGTCCACTTAGTAACACACTCTTAACTTGATGGCCTGTGATCAAGTTAAGAGTTTATTGGTGCTTGTCCAAAGTCATATTACACTGATTTGAAAACCTTTCAAATCATGATTTGTGTTAAAAACAATTCATTGTCACAGACTTTGTATTAATTTGTAATCTGTGTGTTTCTACAGACGGATTCGAGCAGGAACGGAACTGACGTGGGATTATAATTATGAAGTTGGCAGCGTGGAGGGCAAAGAGCTTCTTTGCTGCTGTGGATCAACAGAATGCAGAGGACGGCTGCTCTAACACACACACACACACACACAGAGGTACCTCTTATTGTCCATAAACAATTATGTGGAGTTTCTGATGGTGTTGATTGTTAAGGTCTGTGCTACTGATAAGGCCTGTGGAGACACTAAATGAAGAGGAGTTTGTTCTTGGTGAACTCGGTGAAGCTGTAAATAATGTTTATACGTGCATGCTGTCAGCTGTCCGGAGTCACAGACCTCTGTCTTGAACCTAAAAATGGCCACAACATCATCTCTGATTTATACAATCTTTTGACTAAACATCTTGTAACCCCAATGTTCAGTGAAGACTTTGTTCAGCTTTTATATAGTACATGGTTTTGATAATGAAATGTTTTGTTGTTGTTTTTCATTCTTTTGGTTTTTATTCTTCATTTTGTGATTGTCATTGTATGATACTGTTTAGATGGGCAGTTATCGACCAGCTTTATGAAAATGGGCAACATTGTACTTTTGTGACAGTTACAATAAAAGTTCTCCATATAAAAGCCAGAAGATTTTATTAGTGTTGTGTGGGTTCACATTGCTGGATTAACTAAGTAAATACGGACTGGCTGACTGAAACTAAAATTGTTTTTATATTTAAAGGACTTTTAATATAGGAATGTTTATAGGAAATGTAACTTTGACATTGTCATGCTGTAGGTCATGTTGCTTCCTCCTAAAGGCACCAGTAATTGTTTATGAACTCATTTTTCACACCCCATTCTGCAAAGCTTTAGTGAACTGACCTTCATCTTGAATGTCACCCCACATTAATAGTGAGGTTTGAGGGTTTACGATTTTACACAACAGCGTCCTTTAACTTGAACTTGTTCTGAATTTAATTTAGTTAATGATGACATCTCGCTTAAGTTTATCATTACTATGTCTCACAAGTTCCCTTTATGCAGAGTTAATGTCACATAATTTTCAGTTCACTGTGATTACCCAGTGTTACTAAAACAAATGCTGTATATAGTCAGAAGGATACAGACACTGTGACTACAATGAGAAACATGGCTGTCCAGCAGATCGCCAGAAAAGTGGCCAATAAACATTGTTTTACACAAATTGCTTTTTCAGTTTTGTCATAATGTAAATGCTTATTGTGCAAAATCGCACAATTATGTGTTATTAACATACCAGAGGTGTTGGTGTGCCATAATACTGTAAAAATCTTTTACTTGCAGAGAAGTTCATGTAATGTTTAAAAAGAAAACTTAAAACATGTAATGTTTAAAAAGAAAAATTCACAATTTTTACTGTTGTGAAAAGATATGAAACTACCACAGTCAAAGTTCTTACTCAACAATCTAAAGTAGGATCAAAATGGCCACTGTTCTGTGTGAGTTGGGCCAATAATGTCAAACTGTAAGTTCTCACACTACATTCAAACTCGCTGTGATCAGCATTATGCTGTAAACCCCAAGTTGCGCAGAAAGATCTGTTTCTGTAATAGTTTTACTGTGTTACCTCAGCATCAGCTAAATGATTATTGTATATGTGTGCGTTTACAAGAGATGTGTGAATCAACACTTCTCCATTGATGCTCACTTAATCGCAACTGTAGCGACTTTTTAGAAATTGTCTGAACACTCAGACCAGAAGGAGTAAACAGCCACAGGAGGAACTGAAGATATTTAGAAAATGATTTGTGCCCATAAACTGAAGAGAAATCCTGAGAGAGAGAACATGGTTGGAATGCATCTTATTTATTTGCTGGGACTGATAATTCTCTCTTTTCTTCTCACAGGTAAAGCAATCTGTATAAGGTCTATAAGATGCTTGATTGATTACAAAATCAATATTTGTGTCAGTATGTGTGTAATCGCAATGATCATCCATAACTGCTGTGTTTCAGGTGTGAGTGGAGCAGAAGTGACTCATGTGTTCAGTAGTTCTGGTGAAGATGTTTTTCTTCCCTGTAATAATGTTCTTTCTGACTGCACCTCAACTGTATGGAACTATAACAGCCATAGAACGTCATCATCAGTAGAACTGTTTGCTAGAGGAATAAAGAAGAATAACATAGAGAGACATGAGAGACTGAGTCTGGGGTCTGACTGCTCTCTGAACATCTATAAAGCAACAGTAAATGATAATGGAGTATACAACTGCCGGCAATTTGTGAATGGACGTCAACATGGAAATGTCCTACATGTTCTTCAGGGTCAGTGTTTCTGTTAACAGATCACAGTTTCCCTTAAGTCTCACGTTTTAACTAAAAAATGTGTCTGTCATTTCTGTTTCAGTCTCTCCGTCATCCACACAGACTGAGATCAGACCAGACAGCTCTGTGACTCTCACCTGTCAGTTATATTCATATGAACATTGTGATGCTTTGGTCCATTTTGAGGGACTTCAGCTGGTCTGGATGAATCTGCAGACAGATAATAGAAAAGGGACTGACAACTCTGTGGTAAGTTCAGTAATACCAATGGTTTTGATTTAACAACTGTCTTATATCATGCAAACCCTTTCAAAAATGAAAACAAAGAAACCTATGAAACAATCAAAATTTCCATTCATTCTGCTCCAAGCACCAATGTAAGTAAACAACATGACTAAATGCCAACATTCTGTTTGAAAGTTGTTCAGTTATCTGTGGTAAGTTTTTCATAGGTTTTAGCTATCTGCATTAATGTGAGTGTCTGAATAATAACGAAGAATAAGAATAATGCTGAATTAAAATTCCAGTTAAAATAGCCGTGTAACACAATACAACACAGACTTAATTTAGACATTCATCAATAAATTAGGACACGCCCTTCATTTATATGTGTTCTAATTACATTGTACAGGTTATTCTGTAAGCAGGGTTTCTTTAACCACAATAAGACTTTGTATTCCAAAACTTTAAAACATTTAAAGGCATTTATTAATGCTATCACTCTGCAATACCTGCATAAAGTCATTCAATAATAACAGGGTTTTTTTGTGTATCACAGCTTGATTTATTATGTTTCTATTGATGTTTAGGAGCAAAACTATGAAGTGACTTATTGTGAAGTTACTGCTTACAGCAAACAGCAAATGACAAAAACCAGTGTAAGTAGATACATGTATGTTATCCCATGTGTGTCCACTGACTGTTCCTAATCATAGAGAATTAACTAACTAACCCTGTGTCCAATATTCATTTCTATTTAATGTGAAACTCATTGATGACAATTAGTAATAATATCTAAGCTTAACAAAGTTGTTCAACATTACCTTTGATGTTTTCTAGGTTCATTGTGACGATGAAGTGACTTATTCTGCCATCAAAAGAGAAGAATTTGCATCGCACACAGAGTGAACCAGTGCTTGAATTGAATCAAGTCTAACTTGGCAGTGCAGTCATGAGTCAGCAGTGTAAAGAGCAGTGGGCTGAGCACACAGCCTTTCGGGGCTCCTGTGCTCAGTGTGGTGGTGCTGGAGGTGTTGTAGCCAACACGGACTGACTTTTGGTTAGGAAGTTCAAAAACAGTTACAGAAGGAGGGGTGGAGGCCCAGCAAGTTTAGCTTGTTGATGAGCTGTTGTGGGATTATTATGTTGAATGCTGAACTGAAGTCGATGAACAGCATTCTAACATAAGGGAGGAAAATATCACATCATCCACAGAGCAATTTGGCCAGTATGCCAATTGAAGCAGGTCAAGTGTGTTGATAAGGCTGGACTTGATGTGGCACATGACCAACTTCTCAAAGCACTTTATCATTATTGGGGTTAGTGTTAAGAGATTGTAGTCATTTAGGCAGGCCAGTGGTGGCTACTTTGGTACCGTTATGAGTGTGGTGGACTTGAGACACGTGGGGATGACTGCATGGCTAAGCAAAGGTATTAAAGATGTCTGTTAGGACATCTGTGAGCTGTTCAGCATGGTCTCACAGTATATAGCCAAGTATGTTGTCTGGACTTGCAGCCTTACAGGGGTTAAGTTTTACTTATGTCAGTTGGAGACAGACAGAGCACATGGTCTTGGGAAGGTGTTTGTTTTTTGTAGGTGTGTTGCTCTGTATTTTAAATTGAGAGTAAAAATGGTTCATTTTGGAGTTCATTTGGAAGTGATGTGTCTGTATCAAATGCCTGTGGCAGGGGCTTGTAGTCAGTGATGGTCTGAATGACCTGCCACAGGTTCCCTGTGTCTCTGCTGTCTGTGAAGAGATTGTTAATTTTCTGTGTGTGTTACTGTTTTGCCTTTTTTATTCCACAGGACAGATTTGCTGTTGTGAGGGCTGCTTAGTCTCCTGAATGCATCTGGGGTTTTTAGTAGCCCGCAGACCAGATTAATGCATGTTGTTATGGTTTTGGTGACATCATCAATGACATCACTGTTTCATTATGTTCCTGCAAGTCTGTGTGATTGTTATAGGTCTCAAAAAACATTGAAACCAAAACAGTAGCTCACAATGTTTTGCAAGGGAATTGGATGTCTGGTTAGTTTACTGATTGTTCCAGATTTAGACAATGATTCACTTTTCTACAATCATTCTTTTATTTATTCAGTTGTTGTATCTTTTTTTATTTAACACACACATAAAAACAGCAATCATAGTCTCAATGATCTTTCATCATGTCAGATTTAGAAGAAATATCACTGATCACTGTGTAAGACAACAGATCAAACTTATTATATCAGCATTTAATCAGTAATATATGATAGTGTCCATCATGCACTGCTGAAGTCTGCTGTCCATTGCTTAGTGCTCAGGTGGTGACATCAGAGGAAGTTAGAAACCACAGGAAGGGCTATAAATGTTTCCAAGTAGAGCTGCTGACACCTTTAAGAACAACACTAACATAAGCAGAAAATGGATGATAAGTGTTGCATGTATCTTCTGGGACTGATCATTCTCTGCCCACTTCTCACAGGTAAACAATATAAGACAGTTTTAAAAGATCTGTATATTGTCTATACATCTATCTAAGATTAATTTATTAAATTATTCTGGTGAAGTGTTATCATGTTGTGATAAGTGGTATCATCTTGTTATGCTGGTGTTTGGTACACACTGGTTTAATACACAATGCAGTACCTTTAATCAGAGTCTGTGTCTTATTCTCACTCATATGTCTGATGTCAAGAGGAAGTTATGAAGTGATCTGAACCAACCTCAATCATTTTTCTGTGATATTTACAATGTTCAACACCAGTTTAGACTGTACACTTCCTATTCTCACAAAAACAAAACAAAAGTTTGTATCTTTTGCTTTATGTTCCCCGCATTTCTCGTGCATACTCGCATTTCTCGTGCACGTTACTCGCATAGTCTGTGCATTTACAGACTGTATTTTATAATCTACAGACTGTATTTTCTCTTTTTATTAAAGGTTAAATTAGTAAATCCCTATTAATATAAACAAGCTAATCTGCTGTGTTTCAGGTGTGAGTGGAGCAGAAGTGACTCGTGTGTTCAGTAGTTCTGGTGAAGACGTTTCTCTTCCCTGTAATAATGTTCTTTCTAACTGCACCTCAACTACATGGAACTATAACAGAAATAGAGACTTGTTAGTATTAGAACTGTTTGCTGGAGGAATAAAGAAGAATGACATAGAGAGACATGAGAGACTGAGTCTGGGGTCTGACTGCTCTCTGAACATCTATAAAGCTACAGTAGACGATTATGGAGATTACAACTGCCAGCAATTTTTGAAAAAAAAGCAACATGGAAATAATGAACGTGTTTTTCTACATGTTCTTCAGGGTCAGTGTTTCTGTTAACAGATCACAGTTTCCTTTAAGTTTCACGTTTTAACTAAAGATTGTGTCTGTCATTTCTGTTTTAGTCTCTCCATCATCCACACAGACTGAGATCAGACCAGACAGCTCTGTGACTCTCACCTGTCAGTTATATTCTTATGAGCCTTGTGATACTTTGGTCAGTTTTGAGGGACTTCAGCTGGTCTGGGTGAATCAGGCTGATGTTGATCTGCAGACAGACTCCAGATATCAGATATTATCATCAGGAAACTGTATCAGCACTCTGACTACAAGACTCCAGAATGAAAACAACAACACAGAGTTGATTTGTCTGGTTAAAAACAAACATGGGATTAAGACATCAGCCAGTTATACTGTTAAGATTAAGGGTAATAAATCTAAACTTTCTAAATAATATTTTAATACTCTGACACGTCATAACATGTTCAGGACTGAATAATGTTATTCAGTCAGGAGAAACTGAAGGTGTTTGTGCTGCAGGTCACTGTGTATCAAACTGACTGAATCATTCTGAACTTAAAGCAGAAACTGACTGTAAATAATGATCAAAACAAACCATTTAAATTCGAATATTTATGACTGTTTTAATAATCAAATAATAAATATGGTGATGTATTTGAACGTTCATCTTCTGCAAGGGCCACCAGTAACTTCTACACAACTAGCTACATAATTACTGTCTGTAATCATTGTCTGTCTTACACACACACATATAAACTGAGGTGTGTGTGTGTGTGTGTGTGTTTCACATTATGGTTCAGCTAAACCAGAAATCATTCTTCACAGAATCATCTAAAGCAACAACACAGATCACACAAACCTCCCAGAAGACCTTAAGTCCTACTATAACATCACCTATTAATAAACAAGGTATGTATATATATTCAACTCCCCTCAGCTGATTGTAGTGGCTGTCAAATACTGGAATGTATCACCAGTGCCTAAATCTGTGTATTTCATGTGTTTTAAAATCATTCTTCATAGAATCATTTACAACAACAACAACACAGATCACACAAACCTTCCAGAAGATCTTATGTCCAATGTGATCCTGATACACATGCAGTTCTCTTATGAAATCCCAGACTATCAAACCTATTTCCTGTTTAATTGTTATTAAACATACATGTCATCGTCTGTTAGCTTGCAGATGACTTTCAGCACAACAACCATCACAGTAGAAAACTTGATATTTTACAATATCACAATGTATCAAGTAAAATAACTGAGACTTATAACAAATAACTCATCTTAAAAATTAACATTTTTATGATAATTTTTTTAACCACTATATGCAGTTACACTTAGAATCTGCTTAGAATTTACTTTCCCATTTTCCTGTAATTGAGAATGTATGCAAAACTTCAATGTTTAAAACTGTCTTCTTACCTTACTGTATATACAACGGAAAGTTTTTAATAATGATTTAAAATTTAACCTGTTCGGTCCGATTTTCCTGGAAATGTCCACCTGTAAACAGAAACAAGATCGGGCTACTAAATTGCACGTTCGGATACTGTAGATGGTTCAGCGTTTGTAGTTTGTTCTTATATCAGTTTAGAATTTAAACCTGTCATCCACATTAAGAAAATAACTGCAAATACCCTGTAGTTTTATGTTTT